>JAOEHI010012053.1:0-32063 GCA_025447815.1 Percopsis transmontana
CCCCCCCCCCCCCCCCCCCCCCCCCCCCCCCCCCCCCCCCCCCCCCCCCCCCCCCCCCCCCCCCCCCCCCCAATAAGAGCAAACAGTTAAAAAGTATTCTAATGCAAGACTCACTGATCAAATGTTGTCAAATAAGTACTGTATGTAGATAAGGCATCCATCCATGTCTATCAGTTTCTGGGAAAAACTGATTTTGGTTTGTGTGTTTGGGGGGACTGTGGTGGGGGTTTAAAAAAATTTCCTTTTCAAACCAAATATTTCCACAACACTAGCCAAGAAACCACTGTTTTAGCTGGGGTCTACAAATGTTATTACGGAGGGAACAAATTGTAAAACAATTGCACATTTGCTATTAGCAGAAAATCTTTAGTTATAATTTTAAAAGTATGGGTTGATGGGGTGTCACGTTTTCCCTCGCTGCCAAGTCTGCCGGCAAAAATTGCCCAACCATTTGTTCAGCAGTTGTGCAGAAAAAAAAAATGGGCCGAATTTTTTTTGCGTTTGAACTAGTCGGGAAAAGTTAGAAAGTAAACAGGAGGCGGTGAGTGGGATCTAAACACATCTCCATTCGTTTTATTCTTCTTTTTTTTTAGGGCAGGATCATGCGAAACATGTTCAAGCTGGGAGGAAACCGGGGGATTTGAGGAACCATCTGTTAACCAAAGCCTTTGGGAAGCACACTAAGATGGACTTAGGATATTGTTCTCCCCAGGTGGGAATGGCAGGGGCTTTTGGGGGAGGGGGAACTGGGGAGGGGCGGGGGGTCCCTCTGGAGCGAGCAGAAAAGGGAGGGAAACGAAGAGCTTAGGGAGACCTAGGCTAGTAAAGCCTAGCTTCACCCGTAATCTCATTTTCATTCATAATAAAGGCAAAAATAATATGTCAAAGGTGGGGAAACAAACTCCAACAGACTGTCATAAATTTTGGCTTGCGTAATATCTCTCTTTTGGCCGAGGTCACAGAGAATGGTGACACTGTCATAAAAAGAAGAAGAAAAAAAACGGAAAGGAAATATTGCAATTTTATTAATCATGTCAAATGTCCCACCAGGGGGCTCGGTGACAGGTCAGGGAGAGGGGAAGCAATATTCCTGGCCAGGATTATGGAGGAATAAATCAAACTAGAAAAAAGAAAAAACATTGACCACATCCTCGAAGAAACATCAACGGGGTTATAATGGAGGCCTCGGGGATCTTAAGGCCCTCTTAATGCTTTTCAAGGACTTTAAGTCACCCCTGCTCTGCCTTTGAGATCATGAAGTGAGAGCAGATTGCTGCCCTTGTCTTACAAAACAGGTCTTGTCCTAGCTTAAGACAATTCGGCCAACGCGGCCGATACGGTTTGTTTACTGTTATGCAACAGGCTTGAAGGTATTGGCACAGCAGACAACAACAGGTGCTGCCACCTGGGTGGTTTGACTCCGGGTCTCAAGCCTAAACTGTCATAGGAGGTTGTCTCGCACATGCGCACATGTCATTTTGTGACGTAACTGACACACTGTATGTCACGCTGAAACAAGAAGCATATGTCCGTTGCCCCAAACCAGAGACGCGTGTTTGGTGGTAACGACACATACTCAATTTAATTAGATTATTACTTTACTAAATCTAGTCTAGAACTACAGTATGCTTAGAAATAACTCGTATTATCAAGAAATGTTTGGGTAAACCTAGAAAACGCATATAGAGGCACGTTCAGAATTTAACCTGTGACCTTTCTGTGGTGGGGCTGCTTTCTCAAAGCTTCCAGTACTGCACAAACAAGGCTGGGAATTTGTTAAAGATTTCCTAAAAAGCTGCTTGTCTACTATTAGGAGCATTAGAGATTAGTCACAGGCCACGGGGCTGCAATAATTAGGCTACCACAACAAACATTTGTAAGCCCGAACACTAGCTCCAATTATCTCCCAAATTGGGGTTAATTAGATGTACGTTAATAATCTTCTTAAGTTTGTAATGTCTTCTTTCTCTCTCTCTCTAGATGGGGCGCAGGTGAGGAAGTATTTGTTTTGTATCAGTTGGACAGTTTAGCTTAGTTTGACATGACGTTGCACCAGCCCCGTTTGATTAATGTTGGTTCACAGCAGAACTCACGTGGGATGTAATTTATGGCACATAGTCAGTAACCATCACGGCTGCTTGAATTATTTCTTTTTTTTTCAAGTTTGTTTATGTTTTCCTTATTTTATGATGACTACCTTCCTATTCGTCTACTCTCCTGTCCTCCACCTGCCGAGGTAACAAACGATTCCAGATTCCATACCAGGAAAAACAAGTCTTGTAGTTGGTGTGTGCGTGCGTGCGGGTGTGTGGGTGTGTGTGTGTGTGTGTGGGGGGGGGGCAGTGCAGGACGATGGGTCAACATGTTGCTGTCAAAGTGAACGGAATTGTGACACGGGATTGAAAATCTAAATCTGCATTAGAGGCTTTTGTTGGGCCTGAGGCAACTTGCGCCGCACGAAGGGGTCTTTATCTCACCGTGCAGAGGAGGGGAGGACAGGGTTCTTTGAACCCCGCCACCCCATCCCACCCCACTCCCCCCTGCACACACACACACACACACACACACACCTCAACACCCTAGACAGACCCCCACCTAACCCACTGAGCACTCGACCCTGCCACTCCCCCGGTTTGAAGCCCGCACAAAGTCAACACAATGTCAAGGTTGATGGATGCATTTTGTTAGGACTGTCGGCATCTGAATATTTGAAATGAAACATCTAGACTGTCAATAATAAGTCGGACGAGAGTTTACAAGATAGGCATACATGTATTCTTTGATCCAACCTTCACCATAACACCTTTACTATTCCAGCTAAAGATCTAGAACTTATTTCAAAACAGACATAAAAACAAGAGACACATTAAAAGATGCTTTCTGATTAGTAGTCAGTTAAATGAAATACTATTCACTGGAGGATTAGCTTGGCCAGTCAACTAAAAGGTATACAGTGTCGTTGTAAACAGTCAAAAATGAGGTAACACTGTTTCAACCGGGGGTTTATTGGCATTGTTTGTTTTCTCAGTTGCTTGTGTGAGCTATTATTTACGTGAAAACATTGGTCTTCACGATAATCCTTTCCACGGTAACGCGTTGGCCTAGATAGTTCTGCGCAGTTTAATCATAATGACTGGCGTGTCTTAAACTGTAGGTCGCGGCGGGTCAAGACCCAAAATGCGTCACCGACCTATTTCTAGAGAGTCTACAAGTTTGTGACCTTAGATCCCACAGAGAGAGAAATGGCCTCATGACCCCTTCAGTTTGTGCAAACTAAAGTAAATTTACAAGACATTTATTGACGTAGCACCTGGCATGTGTCAGAGAAAATAATGTATGAGAAATTCGCTAACAACAACAACAAAAAGACAGAATAATGTGAGACAACCGGACAATTACACAAAACCTAACAACCAACAAGACAGCATGATGACAAGGCTAAGCATGCATGCTGTTGTGCATGTCATATGGCGCTGGACTGTGCAAGACAACACACAGGGGGATTAATTAAACTGATGCGTCCCAGAGGCGGGCCTGCTGGTCCAATCAGCACAAAGACGCTTCTTATCAGATTAATAGCTACAACATTAAGCCATTAAAATCTTACCACGGAGTAATCATCCATCAAGGACCATCAAGGAAATTCATTCACGGCCCTTCAGGACAAGTTAAGTCCTGATTTGCATTAGCAGCCTCTGCACCAGTTGACTCATGGACGCAGAACAAAGAGACGTCATCTAACCTTCGTCATCGCACAGTGTGTGTATTATGGCCGATATGGAATAACTGCTGAGTCACATCATCTGTGAAGTGAAGTAACAGTTCCGACTGGCTTCCTATTTTTCTGTAGTTGTTTTTTTGAGATCTCTGACAACATGTGAATTTTTGCATAGATTTTCCATGGTTTCATCATAGGAATTGTAGCATTGTAGAAGTAATACATATTACCATTGAACGGAACAAAGAGCTCCTGAAGTTCCCTTTATGAAGAAGTGAGAACAGCATTTTTCACACAAATGGGGAACAATACAATTGCATCAGAACACTGTGAATAATTAAAGTTACCGTATGTAGCATAACAGAGGGAGGTTTCCTAAAGACATAATATAACGCTGAAAATCATAGGTGCGTGATACAAGGTCAGCACTTGAAGGTTCCCGGTATGCACTGGTGCCTTTACTGTACCTGCAGTAGTATACAGTAGCATACGGTCATACAGTATGACTGCCTTTTGTGTGCGAAGGTTGGCTGTACCATAGTAACACGCAACAATGGTTATGGTACAGTATCAGTCCTGCAGGGAAAGTCCTCTTCATGTAACAGTATCCAGACGTAACATGTTTATTGTTAGCCATTTAGCCGACGCTATTATCTCACCAGTGAGCTAGCAGGTTACCCATTTCATTTAAAGACACTAATGTGAAAAGCAATTCGAAAAGAATTGGCAAATCTTACGCATCTTTAATCTAATTTTAAGTGCTTCCTATGGCTTTCAGCTCACGAAAACTTGAACAACAATTCTTAAGCCCAGTTATGCATCGATTGGTGGTGGTGGTGGTGGGGGGGGGGGGGGCAGTGCCCCAAAACTCACCTTACAATCACTTTTGTGTGGCTTTGATCTTAGATTACTCTCATAGTCCAGGGAGCGCACAAACCAAAATATCTCACTGTACATCTCCGCAGTTCTCTTCCGCTCTCTTCTTAACCTACAGTTCAACTGTAGAGGGCTTTGTTCATTGTGAAAACCATCACGAAACACAATTGAAAACTTGGCAACCACGTGAGCGATACATAGTAACTCAATACTGACTGGGTGCTTTAAAGTCTATCTTAGGCAAGGTGGCTTTTGTAAACCGCCAGACAATGGTAAGCTCTGTTGAAGGCACAGAGTTTGATTTTCACCTTTAAAGTCCAGACACCAGATATCTGCCTTTTCACTGTGTTTAGTTTGGGGACAAACTTTCTTTCTCGAGGCCTTTTTAAACATGTTTAGACGATGTAACACGACACAGGGTCAGTGGCCCTTGTCCAATCATCGTCAGTTGAAAAATATCTGTGCCATTTAATGGATTTCTCGGACAATATTATTTCAGTCTTCCTTAAAAACACGACTTTTACACAGGAGGATTAGGACTTTGTGTACATCGTGCGCTGTGCACACACATCTAGCTCAGTAATGTGATCCGTGTAAATACAGCCTGTGCTACCCAGAGGATGGTTTTGATGTGGTGGAGGCCCAAACCTCTGCAACCGCACAGTCATCTGCGGGACATGAGTTTAAAACCCAACCAGAGTGCAGTTAAACATTGTAAAAATATCTGTCTGAACCATAAACTTGGTAAACATTTGTGTGTGTGTTTAGCTATGCAATAGTTTTCATTACTTAAGTGAGATTGCCCCACCTGTTTGTGGTTGCCTAAATCTTGAGAGTCTAAGCTTAAGTATAGCCTTTATTTTATAGATGTATAGATCTATCCTGTATATTCACAACATATAGCTTTATGTGTAATTGGCCCCAGTGAAAACCGAACCCAAGCGGTGCCATTTTCTACTTTGTGGGTTCGACAGGGGGATTGGGACCCCTAACCCTGGCAGTATCAGAGGCATGCTTTACCCATTAAGGAACAAACGGTATGGATGCCCGAGCCCTGGCAGTACCAGCATCATTAAGCTACAAAGGCTGACCCCTGACCCCTCAGCAGTGCCGTGAATGGTCCATTGAGTTATACAAGTCCTCTCCCATTGGCAGATGTTTGAGATTTTAGTATTAGATTAAAGGACCGGTTTTGCTGGAGATTTTCTTTTTTTTGTTGTTGTTGCTGTTCTGCAGTGTGACCATAATCCTTGGCCCGTGTTCTTCATAGAATGGGGGGGTGGGGTTGATGTTGATGTGTCCACAAATTTCTGTCTGGGGGTTTCAGACTACACCATCTTCAAAGTCTGTGTTTATGGAGACACTTTCCCAACCCCTTCTGCCTCTAAATCCTTTAGGATAACACGTAGTATACCGCACTTCAGTGAACCGGGGGGGGGTTCTACAATGAGACACTCGATAGTCGAGACGGACAAAAGCAGCTGGCCGCGAGCGGATGTTTATTTTCGCAGGTTAGCCTGTGGTACTGGAGAGTGGCCTTTGACATTTGAGAGAGCATCAAATATTGAGCAGTTTTCTTTAGCCTCTTCGCCGTGCTGCCTGCCTGCATCCCCAGTGGCCTCTGCTTTGGGCTTTTGTTCACCGACATCGGCTGTCTTGACCGCGGGGGCCGGAGAGCTAAAAGCATCCAAAGCGCATCTGGATGGAGGCAAAGGCCCCGGTCCCACTGCACAATGGTGCGTCTAGACACAGCCCACGGCAACACGATGACGTCTAGATGGTTTGTCCCGGCCAGACGCGGCCTCAGTCTGGACGGGAACGGTTTAATATTGGAGTTTGTTACCAAGTTGTGTGTCAAGTTGGTTTTCACAGCAGTTCTGAAACAATACTGGGAAACCGTACACTTGTATAGTTAGTGTCTGTATCAAACAAACATAATAAAAGAAACGCTGGTTTTACAAAAGCAAAAATAAACTCAAGCTTAATATTAATACATCCATTTTACATATTGTTCTAGCAACACATATTAACACTGTTACAATTACAATTTGATCATTTCAGCAGATGCTTTTATCCAAAGCAACTTACAATTACATGGTGCTATTAGCAGATAGGGATTAGGCATCTTGCTCAAGGATGCTTACAGGTAGGCCACCTCCGGGGATTGAACCCATGACCTTCTGGCTGGGAGTCCAATGCCTAGACCACTAGACTAGACTGTTCACCATGTATGTTTATTTACTGGAGCTATACATTAGGTTAACCAATCACATTACAATTTATCAGACTCTTTAATACAAAGCAACTCACATTCAGTATTGTAAGAGTACTGTATTTCCTTAGTGCTTAATGTCAAGTATTAAGGAGCAGATAAGGGTTAGGCATACAGGGGATCGAACCCACGACTTTAAGGATGGGAGTGAACCACCCTAACCACTAGAGTATCCTGCAACAGCTCTCAGTTATATGCTTTCCTCTAGTCACACATGCGCACTCACTTACACCCACACGCGCACAGATACACACACACACACACAGCAAAACCGAAAACAATAATCTGTCAGTTCTGGTTTCCCCTCACTCTACTTATTTATTTGTATTGGTCGTGTTCCTACGCCTGCCCTTCATAAATACTTTTGACAGAATCGAGGACATTACCCTGACCCCCCCCCCCCCATTTACACCTGAGGAGAGCTTCCAGAGAGTTCTGTCCATTCTGTCTTTCAACCTGTATTGACCTCGCCGACAGCTCGCCTGCTCTCCAACTTTCTAAACAAATGTATCCCTCCTTCAGGGAAGGGTGTCCAAAACACTCCAGCGACCCTGGTTTGGTCTGTTGTAATGCTGCCCTGGAATTGCCAGGAGGAAGAAGAAAAAAAATAAACATACACACCCGGGGCAGGCCTCCTGAGGGCACTGGTGTCTGTGACAGGTTAGTGGGACTACAGCGGCACAGCGCTAATCAGCTTTATCAGTGCCACTAAAACCAATCTGCGGGGGATCAGACATGCCAGCTGTCTGCTCTACAGGACGATTAGTGCACTGGGATGCGTATCATGGCAGTGCTACTGGGGGGGGGCTTTTTTATTTAGATTTTTTATTTTCTTTAGTACCCGTCGCAGCGGAGCGTGGGGGGGCAAGCGGCGGTGGCCTACATGAGTGGATGCTCCGACGATGACCGGGGAGGCCTGCTGCCTCCTGCATCCTGCAATCTGGCCGGAGATTAAACGATTCATTAGCTGATTAGCGGAAATCAGTTAGGGAGCGCAAATGAAAACACAAGGAAGCTGGCGGAGGAAGTGGAGTCAGCCCCAAAACACACAAACAACCCGCCTTGCGAGCTTAAACTACATTTGGCCCGAAGGGGGTAGGGGGGAAGTTTGATTAAGTTTGATTAGGATCAAAAGGTGTGTGTGTGTATAAAAAACACAAGGAAAGAATGAGGTCTGTTTTGGAAGATAAAATGCCTTCTAGAGAGAAACGAAGACGAAAGGGCCACACGTCAAAATAAAAAGGCTTTTTCTAAATTCGTGAGTTATTTTTTTGTTGAGGTCTGGTTGTTTTCAGCTGTCGCTGCCTCACGTGACCGCCTCCAAACTACTGAAACAAAACCAAAAAAAAATAAAAACAAAACCTTGGATCTTGATGTCCTACGGTTAAGATCCTGATGTTCAGATGTCACCACCGGAGGCCTGCGATGTAAACAGCCCCTCGCTGAACGGCCGTTAATGACTCCCATGCGCGGTTGCGGCGTGCGAGAGTTCAGGGAGAGTTCAACCAACACGTTTGCCACATGTTTAAAGCCACGGCCCTGAACCGCCAAGTCCTGCTTCCACATCAAAACGTCCTCTCCAAGGCACCCAGAGTCGCCATAGCCGGAGGGTGGGGTGGGGGGTTCTTTCTTTTCTGGGGCCGCTCGTGACCTCGATAGCCAGCAACTGAAAGCAGCTAGAACCTTCTTACCACCCATGTCTCTCCTACATACGCGCTTCTCTCCAGGCCGTCGAAAAGTAGAAGGAAAAAAAACAACAAATACTTGCATTGATCCAAACCTGAGGAACCCACAATTTGGACTGAGAAAAACTCAAACAAAAAACAAAAAAAGCCACGGTGCTTCTCTTATCGTGGCCACAAAAGCTGTAGTCAATTTCCCGCATTTGTGGGGGGGGGTGCATGGTTCGCAGCACAGCGTACTGGGCGAGGGGGTGACTGTCAACACAGTTGATCTATGGGATCAAAGAGATCCAATTTGTCTTGAGGAGAGGAGTGTCCCCAGCGCTAGCACGTCAGCGTGTGAGCGACACAGCTGGACTCTGTTAGCTTCCAGTGCGGGCCTCCGACAGAACTGTGGGATCTTTTCACAAAAGGCAACAGACGAAAGCAGCATCCACACTTGTGCTTTTTTGTGTGTCTTTGGATCCATTTAAAAAGTGACAAAAACAGATGGAGGGGAATATTATTGCGACTGTTGGGCGCGAATGGGAATTTGGTAAGATCATGTGCGTCACACATGATCTGGAGATGCATTGAGATTATGTTCGCTTTAATGTGATAAATGATATTGTATTAATCCCTGGGCAAAGTGAGTGGGGCTTTTTGATTATGATTAATGAAAAATAACACCCATATTTGCATTTGCACCTGCAATGTCATGTCCTAGCATGATTACCAAGGAAATAGACAGCCCCCACCCTACACACACACACGACGAAACACAGACACACACCTCTACAATAACTCCAGAAGCTGCCACATTCTGGATTTCCACATTATTGTGACAGCTCTTGACGCAGAATGTGAGTCATAATTAGGACAGTACAAATTTCTGATGTAAGACAATAATCTTGGATGGACTGACGTAAACGTTTTGAGGTTTTTCAAGCCAAGCCCCACCAAGTTACACAGACCAACCGCCAACGGATAAATGGACATTTCCTACTTATTTGAGAGAAAAAAAATAAAGAAGAAAAGAAATGGAGGAATGCATCTTTATCTCGAAAGACGTCTTTATCTAATTTCTATGCTAGGCCAAAATTAAAACCACTTAAGGATATTACAATCACTAATTCAATAAAGTAAAATGTAAGTGGATCCCTCCTCAAAATGTATTCTCATTTCACCATTATGTCCTCAATGGTTTCCAATTATTTAAGATGAGAACTCAAATGGTAACTTGAGATGAGGAATGTTTTAAATGAAAATGTCCTCTCCTATTAATACTTTTATGACATGGCTTTAAATGTTGTCTGAAAGATCAAATAACCAACCAACCAGCCCCCCCACCCACCCACACACACACACACAAACACACACACAAACACATCAACCACCTACAACCCCTGGTCTAATAATTTTATTTTGGTAGGACAGCCTGATTAGGACTAAATCTCTAAATCTTTCCCAAATCCTGGAGTGGGCCTTCCATCCTGAGCCTTCACGTCCCACCTGTCATCCACAAACACAAAGGTGACCTGACAGAGGTCACACACACACTTCCTGTCACTCCCACAACTTTATCTTGTCTCTCTACCCCCCCCCCCCCTCTCCCCTTTGTGTCTTTTCTCACTGCCCTTCGGGGAGAGATGAGGGCCTCAGGGTTCTCTGCCACAGCACACACTGTGAACTTGAACGCTGACCCCAAAATCCATCACGGCGGGAGCCCTTGTGTGGATCCCTTTAACTCCACCTCTCCACCCCTCCACCCCTGCCAAATGTTAAGATGGATGCAGTCCCCCCCAAAACAAGAAATAGCGCACATCTCCCTTGAACATATGACCTGGTCGTCACCGTTTGCTGGGGTCCAGACAGAAAAAAATAAAGAAAGAATGAAAAAACAAACAAGAAAAAAAACTGGTGGAGGAAAATTGGGTGACGAGGAGAGAAAAAAAATAAACAGGAAAAGAGGCGGGAAGGGGAGGCGTTTCATTACCGCTCCTGTGCCATGAGCGCTCCCCTAGCACCCCGGGCGCCCAGAGGGCCCGGGGGAGGGGGGGAGTGAGGGGCGCCCAGTCAGGTATTGCAGTTGACAGCTAACCGCCCTGTCTGGACTTCACACGATGAGCATGTGCAGTCGTAACTCCCCCCACCCACCCCCACCCCAAATTCTCCACCGGCGAACTGGGGTTTTCAAAGCGCGGAAATAAGATTTACGGCGCTTCTCGACAAACGGTAACATTTCCAGGGCTACGGGGTCCTAATAAGTGTTTACATATTGGAGAAATGGAACAGGCCCAGGCTCATAAAAACCTGGTTGATTCGGAGCCAAGCGGCAGAGTCAGGATTCTAGACAGAACTCAGAGTCCAGGCCATTATCCGGTGCGGTCAATAATATGTAAGACAGGAGTGAGTGCAAGACATGGGAGGTCAAATATCCAATTTGTTTCTGAAAGTTTAGAAATCAAGATCAAGTGATTTACATCACCAAAGCCCTTTAGTAACATTATGGGCCTACTCACCTACAAACACTCACACAGCACTTGGTAAGCCAATATACACTTCTCAGTGTAAAATGTGTGTGCATAGAGTATTATACATACTGAATATTACTAAGGTTCAAAAAAGGTTAGAAGGAAGTGTGTTGAAAGCCGAACTGCGATGTCAGCAGACCTAACAAAATATACTTAATTTCCCGGGAATATACAAAAAAATGGGTTTCCCCCCAAGGGCCCAGTTTCTCATAATATATCTCAAGTGCTGCTCGGCATTATCTGACATCACTTCGCTGGCTAACAAAATGAATCAGCCACTTCACACAGAGACTTTGTTATCTAACTGCACACAGACAAATACCTTGTCATTAAGCTCCATAAAAATGATCCACGGGGTGTGCCTGGGTAGAAGACAGTCTGCTCCGAAGCGCCAAAGCCCTGCTAAGTGGATGTTGAGCCTCAGACACGCTGCTTGCAATAGCCTTGCCCGGTTTAGGAGGTGCTAGGTGACAGGCTGTAAACTGGAGAAATGCCGCAGATGGCTCACAGTGAAGAGGGACCCGAGGCATCGCAGTTAAACACTGGATTCCTCTACGAATGTCCCTTTGAATGAATAGGACACTGTGGCATAACTTAAACAACAGGCCAAATTAATTTGAGAATAAATAGCGCCCTCCCTTTTCCCACCCCCAAATTCCTGCCCCGGCTCTCTGTCCACAAATGTGTGGCGGCTGTAGGGGGAGGGGTAGAGAACGTTATGAGCCATTGAGCGTGGTAGGGGAAAGGGTGGAGAAGAGTGCGAGCCACTCAGGAGGGGAGAGGGGCACGCACTCTCAGACCAGTAATGTCGATTTCGACCACAGGGGTAATTCCAGACACAAACCGAATAGTGTACCTTTAAACACAAGGTGCTTTACAGTATACACTCACCGGCCACTTCATTAGGTACACCTGTTCAACTGCTCGTTAATGCAAATATCTAATCAACCAATCACTCAATGCATTTTGGCATGTAGACATGGTGACAAGACAATCTGCTGAAGTTTAAACCAGGCATCGGAATGGGGAAGAAAGGTGATTTAAGTGACTGTGAACGTGGCATGGTTGTTGCTGCCAGGCGGGCTGATTTGAGTATTTCTGAAAGTGCTGAATTACTGGGATTTTCCAGCACAACAAAGAGAAAATATCCACTGAGCGGCAGTTCTCTGGGCAAAAAAATGCCTTGTTGATGGCAGAGGTCAGAGGAGAAGGGCTAGACTGGTTCGAGCTTATAGAAAGGCAACAGTAACTCAAATAACGACTCATTACAAGGTATGCAGAAGAGCATCTCTGAACACACAACACGTCGAACCTTGAAGCAGATGGGCTACAGCAGCAGAAGACCACACCGGGGGCCACTCCTGTCAGCTAAGAACAGGAAACTGAGGCTACAATTTGCACGGGCCCACCAAAATTGGACAATAGAAGATTGGAAAAACGTTTCCTGGCCTGATGAGTCTCAATTTCTGCTGCGACATTCAGATTGTAGGGTCAGAATTTCGGGTAAACAACTTGACAGCATGGATCTATCCTGCCTTGTATCAACGGTTTAGGCTGGTGGTGGTGTAATGGTGTGGGGGATACTTTCTTGGCACACTTTAGGCCCCTTAGTACCAATTGAGCAATGTTTAAACGCCAAAGCCTACCTGAGTATTGTTGCTGACCATGTCCATCCCTTTATGACCACAGTGTACCCATCTTCTAATGGCTACTTCCAGCAGGATAACGCACCATGTCACAAAGCTCACATCATCTCAAACTGGTTTCTTGAACATTGACAATGAGTTCACTGTACTTAAATGGCCTCCACAGTCACCAGATCTCAATCCAATAGAGCACCTTTGGGATGTGGTGAAACGGGAGATTTGCATCATGGATGTGTAGCCAACAAATCTGCAGCAACTGCGTGATGCTAAAACGTCAATATGGACCAAAATCTCTGTGGAATGCCTCCAGCACCTTGTTGCATCTATGCCACGAAGAATTAGGGCAGTTCTGAAGGCAAAAGGGGGTCCTACCCGGTACTAGCAAGGTGTTCCTAATGAAGTGGCCGGTGAGTGTAGTTTGTGACACTCGCAGCATACATGTACCATGTCATTTTGGGATTGTGTCTCAAAAGGTTAGGGGTCCACTACACATTCTTAAAATTAGACTTTCTGAAAGGCCAAAACATGTTTAAACATGACCTTCACGTATTATTTGTGGCACTACCATATTTTCCGAACATGTACTTTTTGTGACTGCATACTAATTCCACCACATGTTGCTAAATAACATCAGCAGGCAATATTTTCCCGCACTTTTGGTATGTAACCTGTTGAAGGTGGCCAAAAAGAAAGACTATTCTATACACACAGCAATATATCTTCCATCCATTATCAAGGCAGCTGTTGATTCAACCCTCGCACGCCACTATTGGTTCCTTGGGATATTAGCCACGTTGCAACTGAGAATCATTCCACGGCTGTACTGTTGAGAAAGGGTGTGAGATAACCCCCCCCCCTTCCCGTCCAGCCCATCAAACGCTTAGCTCCCGGGCATCCGCGCAGCCTGCTAACACTACCTCCACCCCACCCCTCTGTTTACGGTCCAGAGTTTACAACATCCTCGGCATTCTTCCTCGCGACCATTCATATCCTGAGCTGCGGGAGAAATAGAGAGAGAGAGCCTGGCCGCTCCATCGCTTCTCCCTTGTGGCTCAAACACATGTTTCCCTTTTAAAGTCACGTCGGAGCAGAACATTTGTACGCGTAGCATCAACATTTGGACAAGCCGCTCTGTAAATCTGCGCCGAACCCGCCCGGGAGGCGCGGAGGAAAGTGCGGTGGCCACTTGCCGGCCAGTGACGAGGCTCTTAAGGGGGGCCAGCCCGTAAAATAAGCGCAAAAGGGTAAAAATGATCATAAAGAATGAATTAGAAGGCATACAACTTTACGTAAACACTGAAGATTCCGGAAAGGTCTCCAGCATTGGGGGGGGGGGTTGCATCTAGAGGAGATGGCATCTGGGGAAACTCATACGCCACCCTTCCCCCCACCAGGCTCCCAAATACATCAGCGGCTACATCATTCGAACAGATAGGCCCTGGGAACTGTCGCCACAACACATCCACGCACGCACCAACACACTCACAAATACACCCTCGTGCACACCTAACAGGTACGCGCACACAAACGGTGGACGCTATCACCAGTGATCTAACGGATAAACAAACAATGCTGGCTCCTATCGCTCGCCATCTAAAGTGTGTACACACACTGCCGACACCACACACAGAGCTTTATTCGTGCGCGCGCACACACTCACGCGCAGACTCTCTCTAAAAGTGCTAGGCAAACACAAAAACACCGTCGGCACATGAGAGAGACTGTGTGTGTGTATGGGGGGCTGGGTCAAGCAGACTTGGAGTGGATTGGGAAAAGGTCCAGAGATAGCTGGCCAGATAACCCAGGCCATCCCAGCAGCCCTAGAGACCCCCCTTGCCCCCTCGCCGCCCCCCCCCACCAAGTCAGTGCTCTCAGGTTACCCCACAATCCCCGCAGCCTCCATCTTAACTTCACCCCCTCACCCCAGCCTTGGACATGGACTTGAGTGTTGTCAGGACCCCGACACAAAGACGAGCATTTGGGGGGTGGGGGGTGTTGAAAGAAGGGCTGGCTTGTGAAATCCAATGCCCATCGGTGGGCGCGCCGCTTTCTGCTTCCAGTACTGAGGGTCGAGGATTTTGTATTGGAATGTTTACTGGGGATGGCAGCTGATTCTATTACCAACATTTACTGCGCAAAAGGTAACTACTTTTACTCTTTTAAAGATACAAAAATGATCAATATTAGTTAGAACATTAAAAAAAATTGAACATAGGTTTACGAAAGTATTTTGTTTCATACATATTCACACCCAAAAGCGCCACTAAAGTAGATGCATTGCTTTGAGTGCACCTTTGAAGGTCGCTGAGAGTGATAAGTGATGCTAGGTTTTACTAGGCAGTCCAGGATTCAAAGCCGTAACCCCCCCCCCCCAGTCAAGGACCAGTCTCAGCACTTGGTTCCCGTAATTTTACATTCACCAAAACATTTTTAATAATGCGCTGCCCTTCGCATAGGAGGGTTCACGCCAAACATCTGGAACTGAAGTGTTCCATCACTGTTTACCTCAAGTGTCTTGATTCCCTGATATGCAGAATGCTGGCAACAGTGGGATTTAGAGGGGTTTTTTTTCTGCCGGATTCCGGTCTGCGCGGGCAGCCAAAAAAGCCGGCGAATTACCGGACCTTCTGTAAACTGTAAGCACAGCGGAATTTTTGCTAGGCTTTCATCTACATTTTAGGGATTAAGCGGATGTGCTTATCCAGAGGGGATTTGCAATGACCACGGGGCAGGTAGGTGAGGGTGACTTGGGATTGGACATGTGATTGTTGGGAGACAGGATGACCCATGGTGACACCGAGTGACCCAAAAAGCCAAAAACTTCACTGCATTACTGCAAATTGTTTTAACTAATCCCATTGATGGGGACCAATGCTCTCTTTAAAGCTGCAATCTATCTTTTTTTTTGTATTTAAAAAAAAAAATGACCTAGTGAGTCTGCCAGGTTAGGTAACACAATATAAAGTGGCATGTTTGCGCTGGCTGAAGATTCTCTTTATAGATTGACTATAAAGAGAAGTCGCAACAGTAGATGCTCTGACATTTTTGTAGTTCCAACATTAGGACAAAATTATCACCATCCAATTTGTGTGTTGACATAACGCAAACAAAAAATAAACAAACAAATAAAGTTAAGCTAAAATGTACAGACTGCAGCTTCAAGGCACTAAACCAGAGAGGCTCTGATGTGAGACAATTGAAATTAGGAAATAACAAATTGCTGCTTAAAAAGAAAAAAAGAAGACCTTCTTCCTCTTGCCCTACGAGCCGCCCCACCCCCGGGGGTCAGACTCCTATGACATGTCAGAGACACAGGGGGCGCCTCTAGTCATCATACACATCCGTCAGAGAGAGAGAGAGAGAGAGAGAGAGAGAGAGAGAGAGAGACTGGCACTGAAGTTCAAAGAGAACTGGCGTAATGGCGATTCATCACTGCCACGTCCTGGTAATAACAAAAAAACAAACACACGCAAAGCCAACCTTTCTGTCAAGACATACGCGCGCGCGCATACACGCTTCACTCCTGCTTAGATGTAGACACACGCCAACACGTACATGCACACGTGCTCGCTCCTGTGCATGTCCTAGTATTCATACACACACAGCTTTGCCTCTCACATTCACACAAACCTTTTTGCCCCATCAAACACACACACGAACCAGAATCATCTAAAAAGTCTTACAACCCCCCCCCCCACACACACACACACACACACACACACACACACACACACATTCGTATTGTCTGTGGGGAAGATGCTAGAGCCATCACTGGCGTGTGGCCAGGCCTCAGCAATGTGCGCTGAGCGTCTGGAATGCAGATTGCCTCGGTGCTTATTGCTGTTTCCCCCCCCCCCCTAAACAGGCAATGCCGCAGCCTCATTTCCTCCGCCCCAGATGGGAGAGGAATTCCAGTCCCCACTCGGTTGGTGGGGGGGGGGGGGGGGGAGCGCGCACGTGTTCCAAACACCGGCGACAGAGGTTCCTCATTGGGGTTCAGGATTTAATGGAAAGTCTGGGACGGATGTGGCGGGGGGGGGGCGTACGGGCCTCGACACTCAAGCGTGAACCTTAGGCCCTTTTTTCCAGGTCCGTCTTTCGCGGAGGTCAAGCTGGAGGGGTGATGAGGGCGATGATGAGGATGATGACGAAGATGCCGGGCTCCTCTCTGGCTCCTCTTATATAAACACGTGCGCTTCCAGCGCTATTGGGAAGGCGCTTCAGAAGGATGTGCTTTTCTCGACGCCTGGAATGCAAACACGCTTCCTCTGAGACGAGACCAAGCGCTGTGACTGGAGGGGAGGCTTGAGCCCAAAGGTCAAGTGTCACAGGAGAAGTGAACAACGCCCTTCGCTGAAACTAAATAATGGGGAAACAATTTAGACAGTTTAAGGCTGACCCCACTTTTGAACAAACGGAACCTCCATTTGCTCTCGTAATGTACTTAATAATGATAAACAATCGCTTTGCAATGATTGATAGCAAAAAGTATCTTAAATAGATACTAAACTCATTTTTGTTGAAAGCCTGGTCTGATTTGGCACACATGAATGCTTCTTGTTGTTCAAAGTTATCTGTCTATGTATCTAAAACTGAAAACAAGCTCTGTAGGAATGTTTGGCAACTGCCCTCTACAGCTTAAACACAGGCTATTGCAATTGAAAATTGCTATTGGCTGATTTGTTACACTGTTATGTCATCTTGCTTGTGGGGTTTGGAAAAGGCCCTCTAGTTTGCCTCCCTGGGACCCATGTGAGCAGGGAAGGGTAGGGTGAGATCAGGACAGACACTAGCAGAGTCATTACAGACATTCAATCCGGACTTTCACTTCCTCAAGAACAGCCACGAACAGAGAGTTGTGTCGAGTGTTAAAGTGATATTTGCATAGACCCATGACTGTACACAGTCCTCCCCTCACCTCAATACAAGGTTTTTGCAACCTCTATTGGCTTTCATTGTATCTTGCTTGACTTGCGTCTATGACATCCAGGAAACCCCTCGACCAGTGTGATAGTGTCACGGTTTGTGTGGTGAGCGAGAGCCCCGGTCGTGACGGGTAGATGTACTGATGTATTTTGAGGGAAGACACTTTTTTTTTTTTTTTAAGCGATATATTTGGTTAAATACAGTGAAATGGAGAAATGAAATATTTAATCTAAAACATCACCACGTTGTCAGTTTACAGTATATTGAGTAGTACTGTAGTAGTTATACAGTCAAGGGTTTTACCTAAGATCAATATCCATTAAACTTCTGATGCTTCTGAATGCATAAAGTGGGAGGTTAACTGTTTGTCACTACTAAGCATAGTCGCATATGCTCCAGTGGCTCGGCTACTGTGTGTATGTCGCTTGGGGGGGGAAACAAAAAACATTATTGGATTCCCATCAGTGATTCTTAATCATTTCCACATCTCCCTTCACTGGCGTTCACCTCGTGTAGCCTACTGGCCTTGTGTAGCCTGCTTCCTCCAGCAGGCTTATTTGAAGTTACAGAGATATTTTGAAGCTCTGTCCTCCTTGCCTGCTCGAATTTCATTTACTCTCTCTGCTCGCACTTTTATTTTTTTTCTAGCATTTTTCTGTCATATATGATAATTTGGAAGCTCGGGAGAAGGCGTTTCCCCTATTGTGAGGCCCACAGTTTTGACCTGCCGTACATCTTCCCATACCAGCTGCCTGTTGGTCGGGCTTGCGCTGTATTCGACTGTTGTGAATCACGGTAAAAGAAAAAGAACGGTGTAAAAACACAGACACACATTTATGAAGACAAAGAGCCCCATGGAACTCTCTGAGAAACAGTCTCTCTCTCTCTCTCTCTCTCTCTCTCTCTCTTTCTCTCTCTCTCTCTCTTTCTCTCTCTCTCCCCCCCAAGCCCCCCACTCCCCTTCCCCGCTGCCCTCTCTCTCTCGCTCTGCTCCCGTCCGCCGGCTTCTCACATTCCTTCTGCAGTGGCGTTCCAGCGCAGACAAAGCGCGTCATGGCCACTGATCCTGCAAAAGGGCCACAGATGCTCCCAGCGAGACAAAGGGCGGAGCGAAATATTATCAGCGGAGAGGCAGAGAAGGCGCCTGGAGGGGGGGCAGGGGGTCGCCAGCAGGTAGGGCTTAGGTGTCTCGCTCCAGGGTTGCGTTGACAAGACAAGGCAACCCCCCCGCCCCCCGCGCCCCTGCGAGAGCTGAAAACATCCCTCTTGGCATGCCGTCTTGATCTGCCGTTGGCTCCTGTACTCGAGCGCACGGTTCCGCCAAGGTCATTTCTATTTATCAGCTTGTTTCATAGGTGGTTAGGAATCAAGTGCTGACTTCTTAATACTAGAAGATTTATGATGTATTCTTAGATTCAGATCTTCCCTTTCTATTTCTGGATAGCAACTGTAAGTCTGTCTTTTCTCTTCTATTCTCTTTTAGGAGAATATAATATGCATAAAGTCCAAGGTTTTTGGTTGGGTGAATCGTCCAATAACTCAAAACAAAACAACATGTTAGCATGTTCCTACCATATATAAGGGAGTGACCTCACAATGAACACATGCACACCACATACACACACTTAAACTCAGGTGAACAACAGCTAGGGTTAAACTAAAAATTAGATACTTTATCCCCAATGGGATTCAATAACTACAGCCCTACAGTAACTGTAAAGCTAGTTTACTGTAGTTTCTTATAAACGTATTTTGCGTAATTAATGTACATGCCAACATACAGTAACAAATGGCAAAGTATGTATCCATATGTTGGTTTCTTGGCAACCCCCACCCCTCTTGCCAGTGCCCAAACCAACCCCCCCCCACCACCCTAGGCCACACAAGTGTGTGTGTGTGTGTGTGTGTGTGTGTGTGTGTGTGTGCGCGTGTGTGTGTGTGTGCGACATTATAGAAGGGATTGTATATGGCATCGTGTGTGAGTGTGTCAAGTGATGAGTGTGTGTGTGTTGCTAGGGGGAGGGGCAGTGGGAATGCCATCTCACTGCTGGGCTAATTTACAGCGATATGACACATTAATATTTAAGCTAATCCAAATTCTGACAAGACCTGATTAAAAATTCATCCAGTGTAGCAAGATGTAATATTGGAAGAGCAAAACGCTACTCTACCATGGGTGTTCTGGTCCGCAAACATGAATACGATAGACAGTTAAAAGTACAAAATAGGGGCAGATTATTTATATTAGGGACAGTTATTTATAAAAAGTAGTAATATTAGAACAACATTTTGCTAGAGCACCCCCATAAACCCAATTTTCTGCCTCAGCTCACTATTCACGTTTTAAAGCACAACTGTCTGGATGTAGGAGGAGGGGTAGAGGGCGGTGCAAGCCTAGGAGAGCTGTAGGTTAAGTAGAGAGGAGAGCCAGCCACTCAGCCACTCAGGTGCAGAAGGGGCATGCACTCCAGGAGTGTCCCTATAATTAATAAGCGTGTTTATGTGCGAAGGTGAAAAATGTTTCTGGGAACAGCTTCAGAAATTCCTCCAAAATAATAAACCTGCTCCAGTCCCTCTCCGTGTCTGAGAAAGCACCGCTGCGGGCTCCAGTCATGGTGAGAAATGTGTTCTGTTCCAAGCCCTCCTTCGCAGCTCCTCTTTCTTATCCACGCACTTCTACATCATACATGATTAATTGTTGGGGGTCACGGGCGTGTCCTGTTACCTCTGTTGTCGAGGGCCCCGCCGCCCCGAGCCTTCCAGGCCCTCCGCTCGGTTGCTTGGTGACATGTAGGGAAAACCAAGCTGGCGAAGGCCCCGTCCCCACATGTTTAAGGCATCAGGCGAGGAAATAACACAGTTTACTAGGACAGCTCACCGCCCATCTGGCCTGGGTCTCCTGTCATCACTGCGAGGGAGCCATTTTTCCTTTGGACTTTTTTAGAGGCGTACACAAACACACACACATAAACACGCACACAGGCACATGCCCTCACCTTCAGAGAAAGACGACGAGAAAGAGGACCCCGAGGTGAAGGAGGAACAAACGGTCAAAGCGATGGGGTAAATGTTACAGAGGAGTATAACGTCAGAAATGGCAGAAACACCAGAAGAAGACGACGTGGTGAAAGAAGCAGTAGAAGAAGAAAAGGGAGTGGGGAACAAAATGGGGGGGGCGGGGCAAGAAGAAGAAGAACTCAGCTCGTATGTATAAATAAGCCTGTTGTGGACACGGTAGGGATCAGCGTGTCTGTGTTTGTTGGGGGGGGTTAGTGGTCTGGGGGCAGTCCTCATGTCAGCGAAGGCTCCCCCAAAGAGGGCCCCAGAGAGCAAGGGGGCACCCGGCGCGCCGCCGGGGCAGGAGGGAGGGGCGCGAGCTGTAATTTATACACCTGTCATGGGTAAGTACGGGGGGCCACCGGGGTCACCGGGCAATTTGTATAGCCGTGGTGGAGGTGGAGGTGGGGGGGGGGCAAGCATCACCGCGGCTACGAGCTCCACAAAGATGCCCATTTATGCCCCCCTCCTCCTCCCTCGCCTTCCATCGGACATAGGCCCTAGTCACCTGAAGACGCCGCTCATTGTCCATTTAGAGCGCTGGACGTCTTGTAGGGAGACGAGCGAGGAAAGAAAGGGGCGAGAAAGAAAAACACGCAGCGGGAGAAATGACGAGGCGGTTGGATTACAGCTGCCGCGACCCCAGAGGTGACGAGGTCACCTCCCACTCTCCGTCCCCGCCCACACACACACACACACACACACACACACAGCGTGTTCAGACAGGCAACCCGCAGACACAAGGCCTGCTTGTTGCGTGTTAATGGTCCACTAAGCGTAGTTGAACACCAAAATAATAATTAAAAAAGACTTACAAATTGAATTTACGTCGTGTTAATTAAATGTTTAAATGTACACGTACACTCACGCGAGGTGGAGGTTCCAAAAAGGGTCAGGCTCAAAGGAACAAAAATAAAATGCTGAATGCATTTTCCTTCTCTTCTTTTAGACTAATGTGATTCTCAAGAACATTTGAGATGAAATCGTACCATTTGGGAAAACAAATATATCTTTTTGTTTTGTTTTTTGTATTTTGGTGGAAATTGATTAATAAATCTCAGCCAGCATCTACAGCCTTTGAAAATGGGAAATGTATACTGTAGCATACACACACACACACACACACAGAAATGAAAGCTTTTAGAAATGTATCCCCTTTAAAATGATAGTTGAGTGGAACTGCAGAGACAACAGATACTAAACTAGACTGTTTGTCTAAAACAGAAATAAAAACCAAACAGGCCATAAAACACAAGACACAAAAAATGCTGTAAATTAAAGAAATATATCCCTTTTAAAACATACATAAAGGCCAACCATTAATGTAACTAGTAAGCCAGCCAAGGTTCCTTAGAAAGGACCCTCCTAGGTCTAGAGGCTGTGACAGTGAAATCCCCCATCACTCAAAGGCATCGCTCCAGAGTCTTTAGAGCTGTTTGAAATGTAATATCAATACAAGTACCGTGAGACATCAACAGTCTGGTTTAGACACATAAACAGTGATTTAACTTTCAAGTTCACTGTCCCCAAAAAAAAAAAAGAGTCATGTTCTGACCTTGTAGCTTGTTACTGACCTCTAGTGGTAGATAATATAGGATGCCTAGCCGGTGCCTGGTAACTTAAAATATCAGATTCTTATCTGCCTTAAGCTCTACACTTGAGCTCAGTGTGAAGAATGGTTGGATGTTTTCTTTCCTGGGAGGAATTCAGGGCCAGTGTGGTCCTCTTGTGGTCATGCTCTGGTGCATTTTAGATGAGATCCGCGAGCGTTGCCCTAGTCATCCGTGGTGGGCCTCAAACCGTGACAAAAGCTTAGGTCAACTTCGCCGCGGCCTCCATAACAAGCTCCCTGAAACGGCGGAACATTCGAAACCGTGCGACGAATTTTAAACGCTCGCCATAAAAAAAACACCCTTGAATGTACGTTTACTCAGGTGAAAATAAGTTGGGCTTTGTGGAGCCCCGTGCTTTTCCTGCATGGTTCATCTGCTGCAGCGAACCTGCTGACCGAATGTCTTGGTGGGACACATAATCCCGGAATGCTGTCTTGGAATGTTGGAAAAGAATTGGCTTTGTCTTCAGCAACAGAGCGCAGGAGGAGGCGCTGAAAAGCCATGATATGTGCATACAGGTGCCACTAAAAAAAAGGACGGCAACCAAAATGTCGTTGAAATCCCCAAAGGAGGTATCGGAGGAGTCAGTACGGGGGCAAGGAGCACAGACACACTGTACTGCTCTTAAAGGTACACTCATTGGTTGGCAGTGTCGATGATGGTAACACAACTGTCAACAAAAGGGTTAGCAGCTGTAGGAGGGAGTGGTAGTGCACGGTGAGACACTATGACACATAAGTTGTAGGGGGAGTAGAGAGGAGTGTGAACAGGGGGGGACAAAAGTTTCAAACAGTTTTCAATCAGTTTTTAACAAGAACATTTTTTGTAATGCTGGTTTCAACCACAAGGGTACTTCCAGACACCTATTGTCCCTTTAACCTTCAACTGTTTCGTGGCCAAGAGCATTAAACTATGCTTGAACCGAGGGGGGGGGGCAACTCCCAGATGTCAATGTGCACGCTGGGTCGACTTTTCCTGGATTAATATCGCTCTAGTAAAGAAAACGACGACTAAACAGTCACATATCTGACATGGCAGGCTTATTGTGTGCAATTCTGCGAAATGGGGCCAACTTGTTCTTAGGAGGGTGACACACACCCAGCAGAGATAAATCTGCAGGGTTAGCGCTGGGGGCCTTGTGCCCCCCCCCACCTCCCTCCAAACCCCCTGAGTCCCCCCCCGCACAATGGACGAACGGAAGATGTCCCACTGTTGTCGATAGAGCCTTTCCCAACGCCGGAGCACAATGGAGCCAAACCTGCCTTTATCTCCGCGCAATAATCCCCTTTTTTTCCCCTCTCTCCCTCTCTCCTTCACTCCCTTTTCAATCCCTCCTTCCCTCCCTCCGTCCCTCGCAGCGGACTGCCCGCCGCCATTGACGGGGCCCCCTTCCCACTGAGCGGCCGCCCACCGTGCGCTGGGGGCCGCACAATGGCAGCATGGACGTCGCGGAGGTTCCCCTGGTCCTCTTGTCAGTCCTCACAGCTCACGGCCCCCCCCTCTTCCCCCCCGGGCTCAGCCCTGACAAAATGGCCGCTTGATTGAAGGCTTTACGAGAGTAGGCACTATGTGAATGCAGGGTCTACGCGCCGATCTAATTAGGGGACAATGCTGCAATTAATGCTACTCTGAATGCGACAAAATTGAACAAATTCAGACTCCGCGGGGAGAGAAAACACACAGCGCAACACGCGAACGACATCCACAGGTGCGTGTGTGCGCGCGAGCGTACGGGACAAGCACGGGCGCGACACTCTCGGGGAAAGAGAATTTTTTTTTCTTCCCCCTCTCAAATTTCCCACAAAAGAACTTGGCAGGGCGAATGGAAGTTGGCAACGAGGGATTAAATCAAATGTTGAATGAATCGTGTACTGCTACTCATATTATGTGACCCCGGTTAAATGATACAGGCCTACCTTTAGCAGGAGCTTTACAATGCAGCTTTGTAGCAGAAGCTCCTAAACAAAACGACGTACGTTAAATACAGGCACCATATATCCCAAACCACCTGAATGACCCTGAGGCCAGAAAAGCCGTTTTAACCTTCTTACCGTCTAACCCAGGCCCTCGACCAATAGAACACTACAAGAACCGAGGAGAATTCAAGCCAAATTGAACTGAACCAAACAGGGTGCGGTCGCACCAACCCCCGAGTGACAGTTACAGTGACAAAAGGGTTGTGATGGGACCACCCCCCCCCCACATCTCCACTTGACATTCATCTCCTCTCAGATCACTTGAGTGTGACTGTCCCCGTGGTTCGCCCAGTGTGGAGCCCGAGAGCCCCGACAATGTGGCTGACACGTATTGTTGGAGTGTCACTGGGTTTTGGAGAGGGCCACGTGCGTCCAGTCGACTGAGACAAGTGCTGCCATACACGTTTGTCCCATGTGTGAACGGATGGTCGCCGGAGGAAATCGCGCTCCCATCTGCAGAGCTTAGCGCCTCACAAAGGGGCCTTATCCATAACTCGGCCCCCTGTAACCCTTATAACTGTCCGTAAGGTTAGCTTCAAAAAGGACATTTTCCTATTGGCCAAATGTAAATAGGGATTTCATGTCATCAATGCCAGAATGCTCTATGAGTGTTGTGTTGCAGGAGCTGAACTCTGAACTTTGAATACAAGTTCAATAAAGATGTTTTAGAATCCCTCTTACTCTTGTTTTTTTAAAAGCTACAGTCCTGGATTTGTATGTGGAATTGCACCGGTTGAAAACACCGCTACAAAGAGCGTAGTTTGAATCGCTGAAAGCGCGTCTCCCACCCAAGTGGCAGGTGCTCATCTCTGCTCCTCCTCCTCCAGAGCTCACAGACTCACACCGCACTCCACCTCTCCCCCCACACAGCCCTGTTATACACGTCAGCAGACAGACTTTGAACGCGTCTTTTCTCCTCTGCTAAGGTAATGTTCGGTCATGCCACTTATAACTCGCCGTCCGACCAAACCAGAGCTTCTAAAGCACAATACGCTGTCACATGGCTCAGCGGAGGGCATTCACGGCAAACAGCCTCCGCTATTCAACATCATTTACCGGCTAAAAGTGGGGCTGGCAAGTGTCCCAATATTGTCATTAGTCTGGCTGGCCTACGCGCCCAGAGAGGCCCGTACCACCGGTCCGTGTGTTTGAGTCGTCACCAAGTCAAACAGCGGAACAGGGCGAGTGTGTGTTTGTCACATCGACCGGGGCTGCTACTTTGTCTAGCCGGACAGGGCCCGCTAGGGTTCTGGGGCCGTCTATTCGGATAACAGATTTCCTTGGCCTGAAGCCAGTAGACACACACACACACACACACACACACACACACACATTAAGTGGCACCCTGTGCACCATGGGAACTCTGGGGTTCGCTGGGTCGATGAATGGATAATGGGAGTTGAAAGCAGATTGTCAAACTATTAATGTCACAGATAGGATTCAAATTATCGGCCCCCCGAAACGATCCTGCAATACTTTTTCCTCTAGATTAATATGGCAGATCGTAAAGATGACTTTGATGCACAGTCAGAGGGGAGAAGGATATCGTAATAAATTGAGGTTTTTCAGCTATGTTGAATGTGGTGAATAGAATACTTACTAGAAATACATACATCAGAGGAATTCAAGTTAAAAGGCCATATTTGCAGTCACAAGAAGAAAACTAATAATAAATCTGGTCATATCGAAAAGAAATAACTGCTGCATAATAACAACATTTGTACCATTTGCTTGCTCTCGGGTGCTGACTAAATTTCAGCTGATCGACAAATGCAAATGTAAGATCTGGTTTTATGCCATGTATACATACAAACAGTATTTGTCACCTTATAGTTGATCTAGCCCAGTTGCATAGGAGGTAAGGCTACTAGGAATCTTGTTTGAACAGCAATAGTGTTATTTTTCATCACATATTACACTGTAAAATCTATGTTTAGCTTATAATGATAATTTAATGAAAATATACTATCTGTAAGGGCCTAAAGAATATATATATTATTAAAGCCCTTACGGACTTTAATATATATATATATATATACATACATACAACGTGTACTTCGTTAGATTGCAACATCAGCAAACATATCCAGCACAGTATTCTACTGAAAAATTACAGTCAAAGCTACTACATGCTTCAACTGCAATTGCACTCACTGTAGAGATGCTAGGTGTAGGGTTAGCCATTATTAGTGGGGGACCAACAGATTAAATTTATTATGGCAACCAATTGTTAACCCAGATCAATCCTGTGCCATCTTTCAATAAAGTTTACTGCAAATCAAACAATTACTTTTCACAACTGGTTTTTCACACACTGGTTTATACACACATTACCGATATAAAATATTACTCAAGTTAGGTTACAACAGATCAAATGTTCAGGTTACGCAGGACAATGTGACTTTTTCCGCAGTGTATATCAAAAGCAGGAAATGAACTAACCCTCAACCAACTAATCTAAAGAGCCCTCTCAAATATTATGACCAGATTTTGGACAAATAATGGTAATTATGTTTTGGTTTGTGCTGTATGTTACAGTAAGCTGAGTAGAAGCATGTCACTACAGAGTCAATGAAAAAAAACTCCTAAATATATAAAACTATTTAAGAATACTGCACAACATGTTGCAAAAACCCTGCTAATGTGTAAAACAAAGTGATTCAAAGCTCATTCTTTTAAAAAAAAGACATTAGCTAGCTGTCTGGAATAGGACAAAATAATAAAATGGAATCCAAGAACCCAACGCTTCCAGACAACAGCGAGGACTGTTTCCAATATGGGAGGTTTGATACTGTAGCAACGAGCCCAGTTTCATTGACAGTCGGAACAAATTAAGGCGATGATTATCCTGTAACCGAAGTACCTGGTGGTATATGCAAACTGAAAAACACATCTCCCTCTGTGTCCCTTAACACCTCCCCCTCCCGTCTGCCTTTGAAGCATTCAAAGAATATGGTCATCGGATCGTTTTTTGACGCCATCCCGCCCTTTCGCACTCGAGCTAATCCTGTTTTGACACTGATGTCACCGATCCCGCACCGTGTGAATCCACACCGGCTTCGGTTCGCGCCGTGGGGTCTGCTGTGGTGTATTAATCTGGTGTTCTGTGTTTGGGTCAACAGAGCCGCACGACGGAGTCTGGGGGTCTTAATCAATTTACTTGGGAAAACGTTGGGACGTGCGGGGTCAGGTTGGAGGGGAGACCATTTCGGTGGGCTCAGCGTATCTGATTTAATGTGCATGGGTCGGGGAAGGTGGGGGAAGACGACTGTGGGGCAAATAAACTAGGCGGATATTAAAGGTCAAAAGGTCGCCGAACATGTGTTGCTGAGCGCTTACGGCAGGGCGAATCGCAGCTGAGACCAAGCGGACGCAGATGGAGGAATGTGGTCAAAAAACGTCTCTGAGCCTTCAATCTGCCAACGTGACCACTAGGTGGTGACTGTTAAACAACATTTTATAGATGTCACACAAGATGTTGTTGTTTTTTACCTACCCCGTTGTTGTTACCCCACGTTTCTCACTTGCCGTCTTGCTTTCCGACCATGTTCTTGCCCTTAATAATCAACACCACAGACTATTTCTGTAACCGAGCTGTTAAAGAGAGAGAAGCCATTATGAGCAGTGAGGTGACACTCCAGTAGCCTACAGAGCCTCGCGATGAGTTGGGATTCAGTGTCTCCTCAAAGGACACTTAAACCAGACAACATGAGAGAATCTAGGGCCACCGACTTACCATTCTTCTGAAATTTAACAAATTTTTACGTCATAATCTTGTCAGATATAAAGTTAAAACAATTTTAGAGTCACCAGTGTGCATGCACTACTCCTGGTTCACTTCCATTTTGCCGCCGCCAAATTAAAACTTTAGTACAGTGGGATGGTCTGCATTTAAATTCTTGCCAAAGGGCACTATAACAGGTGCTGTCGCTGTTCTGAGAACACGTTATGGCTGCTGGCGGGATTTAACTTGTGAACCCTTTGGCTCAGGTGGCTTGACGTAAAGCGCGTTCACATAAAACATTGAGATGACAATTCTCTCATTTTCATGTGAGCAGCAAAATGAAAACAGATAAAGGCACTTTTCACAGTAAAGTCTCATGAGTGGCTACGGGTCTGTGGAAGTCATCAAATATCAAATATCAAGACCGAGAAAATATTTCTCACGCAATGACTAAAGCAAAGAGCTCTTCTTATTACATAGTAGTTCAAACTGTTTTTCATATGGGGGGTGGGGACTTTCCTTATATCATTGGTTTCATTTGCAAACATTTGTTTTAAATAATCATACAATACCAATATTTTCATATTATTTTTAAGGATATATTTGTCACGTTTGAAAGCCATGTGATGATACTACACAAGCACACACAGAGAAATATGCTTGAAAAACATTTGCAAATGTAAATTTCCAGACTCTAGACGAAATCCACATTTAATGAAGCATAGATAGTCATATAAAAGGGCCCATTAAAGAGCAATTGAGCAGAGAAATTCTTATCTGCTGTGAACTGTTCCGAAATTCTTGACGTGACCTTTGACCAATCAGCTCTTACATTTTTGTAGGAGTCCATAAATACCTTTTCAAGTGAAATCAACTTATTTTATCAGCGTAAAATGTGTTTATGATTGGGAACAGCTGCAAGTCTTGGAGTTGTAGGAGGCTGCTGAAAGTGAAGAAGAAAATGACAACAGCGCCCCTGCTGGTATAATTTGTTATAAAGCTGCCACAACAAATGTCTTACTAAAATAATGCAGACTCAAGTTTGAAACGAAACCCAGCTAAATTAATGAATAAATAAGATGATAAACGAATAGTTTATTATCTATATATTTCTTATATATTTCATTATAGTTCATTTCGTTATTCTGATCTTTAAAAACAAATTACCAGATTAATAATTAACAGATTATTCAGACTAGTGATGTGCACAGCGAAACATTCCCACGCCTCTTTTAGAAGATGGCATCACTTAAATTCTCACCCTTCTTCTAAAGCCATGGGCAGTCACACATTGTTTTATACTGACAGGGCGCTGAATATCTCATTAAAATTCCTTGCCCTAAAATCTACTGGAACAACAACACAGCAAATGCCAGCGTGCCAGACCGTTTATGAACAACTCCGAGGATAATGCCAGCAATGGAATCGTGCCAAATCTTTTTAAAACGGGATTTTACCGCCTGTTTATTCCAGGTATAAACTTGGCAGGCGACGTAGACTTATTTTTACTCGACATTATCTGCTATTCATTTCAGGGTGTAGAACATGAATCAACCCACTAGATAGCGCCATTTCAATAGAAATGAATGACCAGACGGTGTCCCGTCATATAGACTGAAAAATTACCTTACTTCCCACGGTTGTCTTGGTTTTGGGGGCTCATATTTACGTCTTTAGCAATTAAATGTGTCTAAATTTGACCTGTTCTTATCTTCTGGTCTATTTTCACTGATAAAGAAATTAAGCATGATGTTGAGCTCAAATAAATATAAATTAAAATAGTATTGAACCATCCAATATACAAAGAATAAATAACTAACATAAAAAAAAAAATAATAATAATAATAATACATATAATAATAACAGCTGTAACTAGTAATATCCTATAATATTGTTTATTAGATTGCATATAATTAAACGGTTTAATATGATTGTCTCTCAAACTAACATAAAAAATATAGTTCTAACAGTATATTGTGGATAAAACACACATTTAATTAATATTGTATCGATAAATAACAGCCGATAATTGATTGTCAGCAACAAATTGACCTAAAAGGCAAAGGAAAATGTCTATATCAATATATCATAATTCAGAGATGACGTGTTCATTGACCGTATTGTCAATATAGTCTAATGTTAATATAGTCTAATCTTCTAGGCTACAGCAGATGTTTTATTACGAACAAATTGATTTATTAAATAATTGCAGCTATAGCCCCCAACCTTAAACGCGTTTTAAAACGTTAATATTGTCTGATTTCATTGATTTATCTGAAATGAATAAACAAATATCACATCTTATTAACATGACCAAACGCCCTCATAAGTGTCTTTACTCAAGCTGTTCAATTCGTCTTGTGAATAGGGTGTGTGCGTGCGTGCGTGCGTGCGTGCGTGTGTGTGTGTGTGTGTGTGTGTGTGTGTGTGTGTGTGTGTGTGTGTGGACCGGCCCATCTGAGAAGCAGCAAATGGTTACACACCACTAGAGAGAGGTGGAGAGGAGGACACGGAGGGGGTCTGGGCTCAAAACAACGCAGCCACGACTTGTCCAAGGCTGCACAGCACAGCACACACACTCCACACACATATATACACACTCACTCACGTGAGCCAACCGGCGGGTAAAAGTTGCTCTTCACACTTCCCAAAGTTACTTAGGCAGTGTTTTTACGTCCCCGTCTGTCTCCCTGTGATGGATTGTTGACGCAACGGGAAGCGCACAAACTCCGGACTGAACTTTTTTTCCCTCGTCTTCTTATCAATGGTGAGGCGGAGTTGGGGGGGAACTTTCCCAAAAACGCTCGATGTGGGCGTCTGTACAGAGCACACGGTAGATGGAATTCTTTGACGCTTTGCGAGGGATTTCGCGTTTCTTAGAGTTTCGGCCGAAAAAGTTTGACGTGTGAGAGAGTTAACAAGCACCGACCGAGGCTTGGCTTGGGACAAAGTCGTTTTGGGACTCGCGGTGACTCGCAGCAGCCCGAGAGAAGAGGCTTCACCGGGTAAGTTCTGGCCATGTGGTCCGGAAAGTCGTGTTTACAGATCATTATCACGGTGTGCTTTTCTAACTGCTGTTGTTGGATGGGATAAAGGCAGGAAATGTAAACCATTTAGGCTACCTCAAGTAATGTAGGAGTTGAATAACTGGTAACACGATGCTGTCCTGATATAAGCAATTTACGCACGAGAAAATGTACATGTACGGTAACAGGCTACTAGGCTACAACATGGGGGTTAAAATGACAGATTAGTTATGGACCATATATTTGTGCAATGACACAAATTGCGATTATTAATTATTTTGCATGATTAGGATTAGGACCAACTCAATCCTGCGTTCACCCTGGAATTCCAAGAATTTCATCATGCAACCCGATATCTAAGATGCACTCTAAAAGGTTGCAGAAGAGATAGATTTTAAGATTTCTAAATCAAAAATTAAAATGTTTTATGCCCCCCCCCAATTTACCTTTTTGCCATGTGGATTTAAATACACCCTAATATTTTAATGAAAAATTAAGAGGCCAATGAGCATGAGTGGTCCTATTCATATTTATGACATCATAACCCCCAATACGTTTTTGCATAAATGTTGCATTATGACTCTAACAGCTAAAACGGCTTAAAGAATGAGAATCATTAATAATGTAAATATTAATTTTAAATTAGAGGGTATGTATTCACAAGATGCGAGGCTGTCGAAAAAAGGCCTAACCCATGTTTGTCTTTAATGTAGGGCAATTTCCCTGCTGGTAAAATCAAATATAATTTGAGCAAAATGCATTTATTGGAATAGCTTATTTGTTAAACATCACTGTTTAAACGCGTAAACTACACAAAATCGTTAAAGTAAAACTACCAAACTAGAGAACTGAATAAAAGCCTAATCCTAATTGTGACTTTATAAGGATCATTCTCTTCAAGCGGGACAGAATTTGTGTTTTTTTAATGCTCAATGGCCGGTTGCATTAATTTGCATCAGAAAAAAGTTTTAGTGCATTAGCTGTGAAGCACGAGGGGTTCCAGCAGGAGAAAGGGGGGGGGGTGAAAAGATGTG
>JAOEHI010012061.1:6982-32061 GCA_025447815.1 Percopsis transmontana
GTGGAAGTTTGGGGCTCAGGAGTCTTTCCATGATCCCCTGGTTGCTCTCTGTACAAACTAAGTTGGCGAAATGGGTTGAAATTTCTGCCAGTCTACCTGCCTTAAGGAGAAAACATATGGCTGGATTTAGAAAAGATTAAATTAAAACGAAGGCCATTGGTATAGGAGATTATAGAAGGGTGTAATCCTTCTATAATAACACTGCTTTCTGTGTTGTAGGGAAGGGAAGGGTTGTTTTGTTCTCAGTAGTTCTTCTGTTATCTCTTCAATTTGTGCCTCACATAATTGATTCAAGAGCACATCCCAAAAGGTCATGGGGAGCTACAGTTCACAATGATAATTACTACAGTTATTGACCATAATTGTGTGGCCTGTAGGGAGACGCCACTTGATCTGGGAAAGCCCTTATGATCTACCATCGAAGCAACACTGGCATGCAATGGCTTAGGGCACTGTTGTAGGAACAGGGGGGTTTTCTTTGTCAATTTGGGCTCATTATCTTCAGCATTGATGGGAGCAATCATGTACTACTTCAGTAAGCAGCGCTGAAGGAACAGCACTCGTTTACCAGCAGAGAGGAGGTGGAGGACATCAGGCCAGCGCTGGGATAGATGGATAGAAGTGAAGGGACAAAGCCAGGGCTAGGAGGAGCCAGTCATGTGTCTTTGTAGCCTATGCAGGGTCTCATGCAAACTAACCACTTGAATAGCTGCTAATTTCCTCCCCTCCCTCTCTGGTTTGAGGTGTGCTAATTGTCTTGGACATTTCTTTAATAAAGGCTCGAGCAACAGGCTATCAGCGTGTTGCAAGACTGGCACAGCAGTCAGAAGTAAAGGTTTCTGATCAGATGCGCAACGCAGCCGAGTTGGCACAGGGGTTTCGAAGAAAGACTCCGGAAGGGAGGGTTCTCTCCTCCTCAGCCTGGTTGAGGCCGTCTCCTGTGCCTCAAGGTTGTTGGTGAAGGTTAGTTATACATTGTATACAGCTCTCCAGAATGGTCCCAGAAAGCACATCAAGTAAACAATAGAAACCCACTCATCCCTCACAAAGTGCCTTTTTATCTACGTCTTTGTGCAATAGTTAACTCAAACGGGTGGTCCTGCGCACGGAAAGCTTGACATTGCTTGACATTTCCCAGGCTCCCGCTATCTCTAACTGATGAGAGTAATATGAGGCACATAATTTATATTGTGATGCCATGTAACACATATCGTAGGTAAAACACTTATATAAACACATATTGGTGATTTCCACCACACTAATCAGTACAATTAACTTTGTCATTGGTTGGAGGTTATTGACCTTGTGCAGTTGGCCACACACTAAAGCACAGTAATAATATTCCACTGGATTTTGATAGGCTCTTTAACTGTGAGAGTCTCAAGAAAGGCAACTCTCCATCAGAACAGATAGGATGTCTGTGTTAAGCCGCTCAGCCTCTTAAAGCAGCTTCTTTTCATCTCCTGACTGACGAACACTGCCTGCGCAGTGTAACCTAAAGGAGCTCTCCAGCATCCAGCCCATTGTTCAGGGCATGCAGCGGATGTATACACTCTTAAACAGCAGTTTTCAGAGGAGGCTAGACGTGCCGTGAGGGTAAACGGATCTCAAGAAGGAATGAGGGAAAGCAGAGAACAGGAAAGCTCTGGCACTGTCCCTTACCTACTCTTCTTTCTCTTTTCTTGCATTCAAAAGCCAGTGGACACCCAGCGAGAAAGCAATGGCAGGTAAAGATGCTGAGCAAACAGAGATGCTGAGATGGGGAGAAGGGAGAAGCGGACCCAGGCCAATAATAAATATTTCTGCTTGGCGCTGGTCCAGAGCCCTGCGTGTCAGCATGGATTCGGTTGGAAGGCGTAGTGTGCCAAGCAGCAAGATTGCTGGCAGGCTATGCCTTAATGATGTCTAGCCTCTCAAAGCCCCCCAATGAACCAGTTAGAAACACCACTGGAAATATGAACCGACAAAAGCCAGAGTCAAGTCTAGTTGACCAAAAGCTAAAAAGAGCTATTATGACATTTAAGATTAATGGTGGATAGGTGTTGACCTCTTAAGATTTTATCCAGATGCCTTTGTGTAGGCCTTCTGAAATTGTGAGCAGGCCTTTTCTCCCCCCAGAACTGTTGTGCCATGCTTTATTATCAGAAAGACCTGTAGGGGATGTGAATAAACTTTAGGACAGTGGTACTGTTTACTCCTCGGATCACGTACAGTTTTGTTTTCATCTAATTTCATCCTAGTCACTGATCTCAGAGATAGAAAAAATACAAGATAAACCAGGAATACTACTAGGATATGCCAAAAGGCAAATGTTTCCCGGAGCTCCCACTTCCTCTGAGCACACAGGCAGAGATGGATTTGCTTTGGAGGGGAAGGGTGAAAGCACGCAGAACGCTGGCAGGTTTGATTAGGAATGCAGTAAGTGTACGTGAGAATGTGCGCACGGGATGCGTGTGGCTACTTACGCAATGCATAGACCTGATATGTACGCAAGTGTGTGTTGCAGCGGTGTGAAAGGTCTTGCCATTGCGGTCCTCAGTTTCCCTTCCACTAATCCCTGGTAAAAAAAATACATGGCCCTTGGCCCTTTTACCCCTCTCTTAGAAACCTAATGAAAACCACCTTGTCATTAATGGTTCCTGAGCAGTGCCTAGAAGTGGTCAACATTTCTCGCTATGACACAAACTTGAGAAAAATCTGCCCCAACTGAAACCTTGTTAGACTGTTCAACGCTCCAAATTTTTGTTCTATTTTGTTTTTCAAATTTGGTTCCCCAAAATCCCTTAAAAGGTTTTGGCTCCAAGCCTAAGATATTAATGGCCACTTTCCCGATTCTTTGATAGACAATGGAGCACTGTTTGTGTATGTTATTCTAACTTTTTTTTCCATGTTTAAAATTAAGGCTGCGTAATACTTGACTGCCCCCTCAAGCCACATTAATCTTGCAAACTGGCAGTGGCTCATGAATTTAGTGTAATCTTTTTGACTGTTCACCATTCTGTATGATGCCTCGGTGGTTGGATCCCATTTCTAATGTGTCAAATTGATACAAAGCCGAGGATGAACCCAGATATTGATTTGCACCAAATGATAGACTCTAGACTAAATGCGTTCCACATTTCCTACTTCTTGCATGTCAAACGATTTTTTTGTTGTTTTATTCCCCCCTCCATTGATTCAATGGGACCATCATTTCCATGCACACTTTGGGATTTCTGTGCCAAGGACAGCATGATAAAGAACAATCGTCCCTGAAAGAAAGAAGTTTGGCTTTCACAAGGCCAAGAATCGTGCTGAAGAGGCTGATGCCTGCTTTTTTCATTTCCCCTGTGCCTAAATTTATCTCTTCTCCTCTTTTGTCTCGCAGATTAAGAAAGCATATCGTCAGAAAGCCTTGACATGCCACCCTGACAAAAATCCAGACAACCCAAAAGCAGGTGAGTCAACAAGTCAATGTACTTTCCACTACATCTGTCTTCAACTATCTCTTTTCTTATGCCTTAACAACCCTCATCATTCACATGAGAGAATCTGACCAGTGACATTGTCAACTTCACATTGCATCTTGCTCAAGTATACTTTGAGGTAGGGAATTGAAACAAGGACCTTTTGACTGACAGATTATCTTCCAGACCACTAAGCTATTCTGCTCTTGTGAAAAATGTACTTTATCTGGTTACACAAGTACAAGTACCTCCATAAATGAATAGTTAAAATTGGGCAGGACAGTCTAGTGTTTTAGGTGTTTGACTCCCTGCCGGAAGGTCATGGGTTCGAGTATCAGAGTTGGCCTACCTGTAAGCATCCTTGAGCTAGATGCGTATCCCCTATCTGCTCCTTGTAAAACTTATAAGGATAAAATGGTCTGCTAAATGACGTCATTGTAGAATTGGTGTTAACAGAAATAGTCTTGTCACTTTGTAATACAGGCTTTGTTTTCACCCTGTATTACTATTGGCCCTCCAGTCATCTTGAGCCAGCCAGACACCCTCACCACCAGGAGTGCCTCAGAGGCCTGTCGCCAACTAGATTTTCAACAATGAAAGTTCCATGTAGCTTTCCGACTGAGGGGGGAAAAAATAGGGCACCTTGGACAAAAGGCTGGTCGCGAGGCATGTTTTTAAGTGAGGCTTTTGCGGTTTCTGGATGGCTAGAACAATTCCTGATTATTTCGGAGGGTGGGGGGTGGGGTGATAGAAAAGCAGGGGGTCGGTTTCCCAGAAATGGAAAAGAAGTGGTTTTGGAGGGCCTCGCTATAACTCTGACACGCTCAGGCTCACTCGCACGAGAGTGGGGCAAGCTTTGGGATTTGCAGCCCTTTGTGGGCCTGGTTGTGTGCACAGAAGAGGTGAGGTGGGGGTCACGATTTAACACACAGACAGACACACGCACACACACAAACCCCAAATGTTGTGACACTCTGAACTGCCTAGTGGGCATGGCAGATCTCAAGAGTTGGATTGCATTCCAGCACATTATATGCGTGGAGGTAACCTGACCCCCTCTGCTGGCAGTATGGTCTCCACAGCCCCTTGTTTGTGAGCCGATCCCCACAGGGAGTAACATTATCAGGCTATTAGGCCTCCCATAAGTGAGTGATTAGGGCTGAATAGTGGTGTGCATGGGTGACATGACATGGAGGTGGATTGTGGTATTGTGTGTGTGTAGTGCGTGTGAGCGCAGAGTTTTGTGACAGTTAGGTTGCCGGGGTCTTTCGTGGCAGCAGTGATTGTGGTAGCAGCCCCTCTCTGTGTGCTGTAATTAAAGATGGATAGAGAGGCCTAGGGTTGTTGTCATAGAAAGCGTCTTCCCTGTCAGCCTTCAGTCCCCGCTTTGCCACTGAGTCGTCATGCGAGCATAGGCTCTCTGTTTTCCTGTAGAAAATCAATGTCAAATGTAAATTGTAGAGGCGGAGCTTGCAATATCATGTCTTAACCCAGGCTAGTCTAGAGAAGTGGCTTTGTCTATAACCTTTTATTTTTTAAGCACAACATATACCGTATAAATATGACCATGTTCATGGATATATTTATATACACCATTGAACATGTATATTTTATCAAATTACATTCCAAATAAATATTCCATGTAATAATTTAAATTTTTTCCAGCTGAGCTCTTCCACCAGTTGTCCCAGGCTCTAGAGGTGCTGACTGATGCTGCAGCTAAGGTAAGCCCACTTGGCCTCCCTCTGTATGCCATTCATAAACTCACACGTTGACACGCATGTGCCGAATGATCCTCGTGTACCTGTTCTGTGTGCAGGCTGCCTACGACAAGATCTGTGCTGCCAAGAAACAAGCGGAGGAGAGGAACCGAAAGCTTGATGACAAGAGGAAAAAGATAAAGTTAGGTGAGTCAGTTGTTTTTATACTCTGTGGGTGGGTGGGTGTGTGTGTGTGTGTGTGTGTGTGTGTGTGTATGTATGTATATATATATATATAAATGAAAGCATCTGCAGTAGCATTCTTTAGTAACACAAGGAAAAATGTCTGTTTATAAGTATAATCAGTTATTGTGGCAAGTATAATGAATGTAAATATTTTATTGTAGTACATTATTAAGCAACAAATACTGTATAACGGTAGTAGCTTAAAATAATACACATTTTTCATTGTATAACATATTACTTGTACAAACATTCACATATCACAGTGTTCTAAAACACAAATGTGCAAATGATGAGGTGTAAAGATAATTCGAGCAACACTGCTAGACACTGTGTAGCTAAAATACTTCAATTTGTGGAGAAATTTTCAAGACTTTGATTCAATAACAAAAGAAAAACCCTGATCATTGAACCCACAATAATTCATATCATATTTTGTTGTTTGTGTGCGTGTGCATTCTTGCTTCTCTGTATGCCTGTGTGTACTATGACAGACCTGGAAACCAGGGAGCAACAAGCTGAAGCTCAGAGCCAAGAGGAGGTGAAAATCACGAGAACTCTAGAAGAGGAGGTGAGATTTTAAATAGGCATGTCGTGGCTGGATCTCTGAACTGCATATTGCCTGGGAAGACACAGAGAAACTACAAACTACTATAGCTACGGGCTCCGGCCTCGGCCATGTGCTGACAACAAGACAGTCTACAGCACTCCAGGAAATAATGATGCATGCCCAGTTGAATTTTTATGTTTGTCAAACGCTTCCTTCTGATTGACTTGAAATCCTCCTTGGGCCAAGAACAAAAGGCCCTGTTTCTCCCACTGCCATATCACAATTATCAGTGAACCCATTAGGTGATATTGCATGACTGGACAGACTTTGTTCGTAAAGCCTATGATAAATACAAACTGTTTGCGTGCGTCCGAGGTGGGTCATGGCTCACGCTCAACGTGTTTAATGCATGTAATTATGGGGCCATGTGCGTTCGGGAATCTCTGGGAAACACTTTTCCAGAAGGTGGCACTGTTCCATTTTCTGTCTCACCGTCGGGTGGTGTTGCCAGAGTTGATAATATGAAGTGGCCTACACTTTCTCCCAGAGGCACTCTCAACATGCTTACCTGTTGTGAAATACTGTTATGGCAAAGCCAAGCCATCTGAAGAATCACATCAGCGCTAATGTGAGCTTGGTGATGTCAAGTCATATTGTCCACTTAGATTATGTGCATACCCCCATCAAACCAATGATTCATGGCTTGGATGTGCACAGAGCACGATTATAGTCACACACGCAAACTAAATATATACAGTACATATAAACAACCTCTGGAAAGAACAAAAATGCAACTCCTATAACTCTCAACTCTCTATAATGTGTGTGTTTGTCTGTCCTGCCAGATTGCCCGTTTAAGAGAAGAGGGTTCCATGCTTCTTCAAGAAGAACAAAGGCTGATCAGAGAACAGATCCAGAGGGAGAGAGAAGCCCAGCACAACACAGACAACACACACACAGGTAGCGCAGTAACACTAGTTCCATGCAGCCTTAAATATATCTGGCTTAATCTAGTTTGCTCTGGTCCAGTCGCCAAAGCCTCACTGGACTCTTGGCCCTCTATTCTGTCCATCACGCTTTGTGTCCATGCCAGTCTAGCAAACCACACCAGTCAACAGGCATCCTGTGGTTGAGTATTGCTCATACAAAACCAATAACAATGCTGGCAAGAATGTTTTTTTGAATTTATGTTTCTTTCCTAAAACGCACTGTTGAAGGACTATTTTAGCTTCTTGACAAAGAGAAATCATGGTTAGCTTAGACATGCTATACTGTATGTCACACACAGTTATCTGGCTTCTTGATAGCATATTGTCATTAGAGACCAAATGTGTGATTCCCGTAGCCATGCAAAACCACTGAGAGAGTCTAGTGAAGGAGAGCTGTGGCAGCTGAAGTATTTAAGGCAGTGCTGGTCCCTGGCCCCTGATAGACCCCTTCTTGCAGTCACGTAGTAGCATAGTCAGCATGTCTTCACTGAGTCTATTCGCACGCGATCCCCCTCCCCCCGCCCCCAGCCCCCGAGCCCTCCGCTTGACAAACGCTCAGCTCCAGCTTTGGGAGGCACTTAATGGGAGCCAGTGTGGTGAAGGGCAGGACCTTTGACCTCATGGTTGCACCGTTCCTTGGCCGCTGTGACTTCAAAACCACATCCCCAGGCACACATCTTGTATCATATTTCTCGCCTGAATAATTTTCTATTTCTTTCTTGCTCTCCTTCTTGTCTCTCTGTCGTTAAATTTTGACTCAGGAGCCTGCGGAGTGGAAAGGTGTTCCAAAAGCAAAGTGACCCCCAAATTAAAAGTAAGTGTTCCTGCTGTGGGCTTGTAGACAGGGGCTGGGGTGAGAGATGGATGAGAGCTGGGAGATGGAGATAGGGAAATGGGGGAGAAGGCTGTCTGGGGAGTCTTCGCAGGAGGACTGGCTCCGTCAAACCGGAGGAATCACCCTTCAATGGGATTTTGATACAAACCAAGACATTTTGAACGCATTTGTTTATAGAGCACATACTGCCCCACCACTGAACACTCCTCTAACGCCCATTTCTCCAGTGTAGGCCCGCTATCACCAGGGGACTTAACTACAAAGAACGGGTTTATTATATTTCGTTCTGGAAACCACCCAGCCAGCGCTTATTAACGGACACTGGGGATGTTGGCTAATGTGTTTAGATATTTAATCTGATTTTAAAATTTGATAGCCATCTAGTGCAGCGGTGTATTCCCTTGACGTTTGTGTGTTCTGTTATTAAAACGGCAGCCTCGAGTATCATGATATCTTGTCATGTTCACGTACATTGTATAGATTACTCTTGTGTCTTGAAAATAACACTATCAATCTCAGACTTGCATATGAAGACATGTTTTTCTCATATAATCAAACAAATTGTATTTTTTGTTTGCTGCTGCCATTAATGGGCCAAGGAATAGATCAAACCTTTATCTTTTAAATATCTCTTTTGAAGTTGGTTTAGAATACTAGCTAATAATCTTGTGCATGTCGTGTGGACTAAATTTGTGATCACCCAACTGCTTCCACGCCTCATTAAAGGATTAATGGGCAGGAAGGAGGACAGCACTCTTGGAAGCAAAATGTGCATTTTTGTTCTTAAAAGAAATATAGACAGGACATTTCCCAGAAATGCTGTGTTGACACTGAACAGTATGCTGGATGTGAATCAGTACTCAGTCTCTGCCATTTATAATACTGCTCCAAACAGTTAGTGTGATAAGGGCTTAACCCTGTTACTCTGGATATGAAAACATGCACTATGCCTCAGAATAAAAACAGAATGTACCAGTGGTGGTAACAGTGGTGGAATTTCAAGTACAGAGTGAATGCTTCTAGTGTTCACAGGGGAATTAATTTTATACAAATACTTGTCAATAAATATTTGTATCTTTATGGCAAACCAAAGGATTGCCCCTTCCTTATTTCAAATATAGTTCAAGCAGGTGAGTCACCATGCCATGTTTGGTCCTGGGATCAATTTGTGTTTATATTCGGCACATCTGGTGTCAAGGATGCTGGCTGCAGGTCTTATGGGTGGTGCCATGTGATGCTCCCAGACCTTAATAAGCCTTCTCTCCAGGCTGAGCTCCAGTCTAGGTTCGCGAGTTGCAGTGGGTAATCTGTGGGTAATCTGTGGGTAATCTGTGTGTACTGCATGCCGGCATGCTGTTTCCTTATCTCTCATCCATCAATTGGCCCCGAACCACAGGCTAGAGATGAGCAGATTTCATTCCATAGCTTCTGTTGATTAATAGATTGGTCTCCATTCTAAGCCTTTCTTTCGCTGTCTTCCCAGCTTAAGTGGAAGTGTTGTAAAGATGACGACACAAATGGGGGCTACTCTCAAGATGTTCTCACCAAACTTCTACACAAGGTAGGCTACCAGGTTTGCCAATAAATGATAATAACCCTTCAATATACTTAAAGTCCTTTGCATCGACTGCCCCATACCCTATCTCCCAGACCTGAGACATCTCCTTAATGAGCCCTGCATACAGTCCGGCCGCATTTCAGGTCTGGATGACATCAGCGCAGTAGATGGTTTTATTCTTCCCCCTTAAACAAGGCCCATTAAGTTTTGTTGCAGTGAAACTGCTGAGGGCTATGTTGTACTGCCCTTTTAAAGCCACGCACGCCATTGTTAGTGCCCCTGCTACCAGGCGAGTTTAGCGGTGCCAAGGGAGTCTCTAGGAAATGGGCTCTTCTCATGCAACGCAGTACCACCGTGCGCTGTGAGCCGCCACAGGGGTTTCTAGTGGGGCGTAGGCCGGCCTGGAATGAGGATAGGGCAAGTGTCACTGACGTCAAGCCTCCCATAAAAAAGGGGCTTCAATTTCTCATCTGCACGCACTCAATCAATGGGATTTGAGGGAGGAAGGGTCAGGGCAAAGACTGGAACTGGTCGTTGATAATGAATTCAGAGCGATACTAGGGAAATGGTGTTTGACAGGATCATTGAGTGGTAAGTAATGGTGTGAAAGGATAGAAAAGGCCACTCCTTTGTGGGAGAACAAGTACTTTGTTTGTGTCTCTATGATTGCATTTGTATACTTTGGCCCCTCAAAGTAGTACGTCTCCTCTTAAGGGAAGGAAGAAGAGACGTATTAAGATATTTAGTTTTCATGAAATATGGACTTTTCGCACCGTTGGCCCACTCTAGTGTCTTCAGTCTGGCTCAGCATTCCTGGCCCGTCCTGTTCCCAGGAAGCTATATTTTTCTGGGAAAGGGGTCCTCCGAGGCCTGCCCCTTCCTCCCAAGCCTCTGCTGTGGGTTGGGTGGGAGCTTAACAACCCTTTGGGTGATATTGCCCTGGAGAACTTCACTAGGGGTCAAAAACCATTATGGCTATGTTGGAGGAGGATCAGCTCCTTTTAGTCCTCTGAGCCAGCAACTGTCCCTAGCCTGTCTCATTTTCCTCCTTCCATTAGGTCAGAGAGTGACCTTGGCAGAGACTGTCCTCCCCTGCCTTCTCACCTTAGTCATAGTAGCGGGTGAAATAGATGGGATTCGGTGCCAATTTCCGCCTCCATCCCAGAGAGTGATTTTGTGAAGGGTATCACCTCAGAAGGAGCGGCTACAATGACCAGCATTGCTGCTGGCAATCACACAGGCAGTGTCACTGAGGTCTTATAATGCTCTTTTTGAAATGCTGCTGGTGGGGAAACTGTCATGAGGGCCCTGCCATTATGAATGCAGATTGATTTCCGCAATACATATTGGATACTGCCTTTTATTGTAGAGCTCTGTTGTATTCACAAGTGTTTTGAGTTTCTGTGTCTGCATTTGCTTTGCATTTTCATGGTTATGGTTTGTGCTTTGACAGGAAACGCTCATTTGAATGTCCTGGTTTTCTCCCTCTGCTCTCTTTGTCTATTCTCTCCCCGTTTCTTCTTTCTGTACTTCCAGTATGGAGATGTTTTGAATGTGCTTGTGTCAAGTAAGAAGAAAGGAAGTGCTGTAGCTGAATTTGCAACTGTTAGAGCGGCTGTAAGTACCTAACTATTCCTGATCAATGTCCTTATCTACAAGGAAGTCCTGTCTCATAGCATGCGTTTGCAAAGTTACCTTGGATAAAGTAAACAAGTGTTGTTTACTTTATCCAAGGTAACCTCCTAAAAACAGAAAGTCCTTAGCCCCAGAACACAATGTGTGAACCAAAGCCATGTTCTAGACAGTCTGTAGAACTGTAAATGTGTGCAAACCATCAGACGGAAGTATTCAAGCTGCCTCATTGTTCCTCAGTGTCTGGTTCCTCAGGGCCTTTTTGTTGAGATGCTGGCGTTGTTTTATTGTGGTCCCCCCCACCACGTCATGTGGTTCTCCTCCAGAGAACATGTCTGCTGTTCCTCTGAGATCCCGGCTGAGGGTCTGCGGTCTCTGTCTGCACATATCATGGTCCCGGCGCTGGTCGGAGGGTTTGGGCCAGCCAAAGTTCACCCTCCTGAGAGGTTGCATACAGTGCTTTCTGTCACATATGTTGTACCAGCCACCTCACACAAAGATCCGGGGGCAAGACACAACTAAAGTTTATAAAACTTGTAGGCGGAAAGAGCCAGAGTTTCTACCCAGAGTTTACAGTGGAAGACAAACCACCCTGTCACCAGATCCACCGACAAGTTTTTTTTGTTTCTTCAGGAGCTGGCATTTAAGAATGAAAGTGGCCTAAATGGAAATCCCTTGAAGATCTCGTGGCTTGAAGGACAGCCAGAAGTTGTTACTCCAGCATCACAACCTGCCCAGTTTGCGTCTTCACAGGTATGGCAAATGGGAACATATTACCATACCAACCAGACAACCATCCTAGGTATCCAGAATGTGCTTAGTCATGACTCCTTTCCCCTCCCTTAGACATAATGTCATCCCTATGTTACAAAATCTCCCAACGCACACCGCTTCCAACATAAATACTGTTTCCCAAGCAGTGTCCCACAAAGGAGGGTATGTAAACTTTCAGTGGTTTTATTTTTGTATCAGCGGCACATATATTGCCCTAGTGCTTGCACTCCCTTCGTCTGGCCCAGAACAATGTGTTTGGTTAAATGGGCTTCAGTTTGTTTGCCTTGGAGCGGCTAAGAGTTGGCCTGGCGGAGGGCCGAGGCCCCTGGTCCGCCACTCATTAACGGGCCTGACCTGGGAGACCCCAGGAATGCTGTGCTTTACACGGCACTTCAAGAGAGGTTGTGTGTTATTATGGAAGTCTGGCACGAGAGGCTGCCTGAGATGCCCACGCTCGTGCCTAGCTAGCTGCTGTCCCTCTTCCTCGAGGCTGTGTAATAAGTGCTAATACCAAAACCTTTTAAAATATTATCTTTAATTTGAATGTGCACGTGTGTGTTTGTGCTTACTTTTGTGTGTGGGCGACTGTGTGTGCCTTGAGTGTGTGTTGTGGTGGGGGCTGGGGTGCTCAACATCAGATTCCTGCACGGCCCCAGAAAACCTCATGTAGAAAAACTGTCTAAATGGTTTCCCCCGGTTACGATTTGAAAATGAATAAATGAAATCCAAATGAATTTAGCCTTTCTGATATTTTACTATTTAGTTGTCATTACCAACATGCCTATTGCAATTCACGTCTGTAACCCAGCACAGTGTCCCAGCCCCCCCCAGAGGCTCATAGCCTGCACCCTGGGACTTGTTACACTAATCTGTTTTATGTTATTATGGTAACCCAGTTTGCCACACAGATATCCAAGGCTGATTGCTTCATGTCTTTAGCGCCGAGATTGCACCACGCAAATGAGGCCCCACATGACATAACCTAACCTCAGGTCAGCAGAGACTACAGGTGATGGAGAGAGAATTCAAACTTAATCTCCCTCTGTCTCTCTCTCTCTCTCTCTCCCCCTTAATCGTCCCGTTACAGCCAGCTGTAATCACATAGGAGCAGAAACCCCATCAGTCCAGCCCTAGCACTGAGGGGATCGCGGTCTAGCAGTGGTCCCAGAGACACACACATGACCTCAGTCCTAGCTTCAGCTCTCCAACTCCACAGGGCTTAATAATTGAGTCTAGGGGCCAGTGGGGAGGAGAGCAGCTGCAGCTGGGGTCCTAAACTCGTCGTGAAAACTCAATCACAATCGCAGCCTCACTCATTACTTTGTGCTGGTAAATCTACCCTCAAACACATTAAGGAGAACGTGTCACAGAGGTCAGGAGAATGTTCCTGGTATCGTCTCTGTAATGTATTATTGTGTTTATAATAAGAACTGTACAGGGATATTTCAGAATGAGTTGGCCCTGGTTTTCCACATTGTATGGAATTGCTCCCCGTGTGCCTGACTTAGTTCACATCCCTTATATTTGGATAGGCTTTAGTTTCACCTCCTGAGCTCACTTTGAGTATCATTGCCCCTTGCCATAATAAATTCTCATAATAATACAATAAATCATTATAATATACATGCATTTATTTTTATAATCTCCTGACAGTCGCAAAGCCTTGATGAACAACAAATAAAACAGGAATAGTTTGATATTAACTGTGGCCTTTGTTGCCATAGACAGTAGGAATAAGAGTGATGTGATTCCACATCTGTGGTCCACTATAGGGATTCCATACATTATGACTAATACTTCATATCTCAGCTCCAAGGCGGCCTCGGTGTGGAATGACTATTTAACCATCTGTACTGTCCCTGCAAGAACTAACGCTCCTTTCTAAGGAAGTGCGAAACCATCATGATCCTGATTTATGGTTTAGAGCGTAGTTTAGTCTACTGTGTTTTGTTTGAACATCTATAGAAGAAGGGTTGCATGCAGTGTGCCTTGTCACGGCAAGCCAGATGTAGCAGATCAGCTTCTTGGGAATTGGTTTTCCAGTCCAGGCCTTGAAAAGTGTGCTCACAACTAAAATAGCATCCCTTTCTGGGAGGGATGCGTGTACCCATGTAGACGAGCTACTAAAAGAGGCGAAACCCTAGGCACTGAGATGGGAGGCAGGGCTTACCGCCTTGAGACAGAACTGGCCTGGGGCTAGGATATCCGACAGCACCCAGAGGGAGGCTAATCTTTTTCCCTGTCACTTATTTACTGGTATTTTTATGGTTTAGCTCTTTAAATTTATATCGTGCCACCTTAGCAAACTGGCGTTTTATCCCCGTTACATAAAGTGAGAAGCCAACAGGATGCAGCAGCAATCTATAGCTCTCTATGCCCGATGTGTGCCTTTTTATTCAGTGTGCCCCCCTCCTGGGAATCTCCCGGATATACCCCCTTACCTTTTCCTGTGGAGAGCTGTCTAGTCGACCAGGGTCCTTTTCAGATGAATAAAAGAGTACTCCGGACTAGTGCTCTGCTTTTAGTGTTTTTATTTATAAATCAGAAAAGCAAAAAGCAGAATAGAAGCAAAATCTCCAAGTCTTAAAGTACAAAGTTATTCTCCACTGTTTTAATAATGTAGGGTGGCCTCTTAGCATTATTTGCTCTATTCTTATTTTTTATTTATTTTTTTCTCTGTTTTCAAGGCATAGGTTAAAAAAGGGATTTGGTTCGTTCCGTGCCACTTCCCCCTGTGATAAAACAGTATGAACCCAAAGGGCTAAATTGGTGATTTATTTCTATGGCTGCCCAGAGTTTAACTTTGATAGGGATTACAGAGAGGAGATGATTACAGACATGAGTTTCTGATGGGGCATGTCATGGAGCAGGCCACACAGTTTGTGCAGAAGAAACACTCTGGAAGTGCTCATCCTAGATTAGTTTGCAGGCATGTATTGAATGGCCTGTTGCGATTATGGTAAATGTTTCACATTTTTATGTGGATTGTTTGTTTGCTTCACAAGACCTTGAGATGTCCCCATGTCCATGACACACATTATTGGATGGTGAAGTATTGTGAATTGGCTTGGCTGTAACCGACACTTTATATAAGCAAAATGTGTGAATGAGTAGATATACAGTTTAATACACCCTGACATTATACAGAAAGCATAAACACTATCGGTTTCACCCCCCTTGTGTGCGAACTCCTGTGAATGCATATTTCGGTAGCTTTAGGTCGTGCTGCCAAATGCAATTCCAATAGCAGGCATAGCTCAGATGTCAAAACAATATTTCTGAAACATTTTGTACCTGATAGGGGGGAGGGCGAGAATGAAAAGCCACACTCATTTTATTATTGAAGGAGTTAAGCTTCTTGATTTTTCTGAATGATAGCAAGTTTAGATTTCTTTGTCAGGCAGAAGCGGTACCAGATGTGATGGGGATACTTGACAGTTTAAGACGCTTGGCTAAGTTTGCGCAACGCCAGAATAATTTGTCTCCATAGCTTCGTTCTACTCACATCAGTCGTGTGAGGCTAGCCACTTGTTGAGCTTAAGCATATGTGACTCCTCAATAAGGAGCTGCTGTCCAGACGATGGGGTTTCATAGCGGTTAAGGAGTCCTTTATGTATGTGATTTCATACTTCTTTAAAAAAAAATAAAAAAATTACTTGACCTCTGAACCTACATCCAGGCTTTTCAGTATACATGCACACACAGTATGTCATAATTTTAATTATGAGGGCTATTGTGAAAAGCCTGGCAAGCACTGAACAAATTCCACTGTATTCTCCTTATCATGAACTAGATAGTAGGAGAAAAAGACACTCCCTAGTTATCCATTGAATTCTATCTCTTTGTGATACAGGTGTGCTTCAGTGCACAGCCTGGCTAACTACCAAAACAGCTCTTCAAGCTTTTTTTGCAGTTTGCTTTATAAAACTTGTGGTTCTAAATTATACCCTGTGTGACAGGCCTGTTTTAATTTAAGCTTGTGTGTGTCTACCTTTCATGTAATAAAGTGCTGCGTTATAGTGTAGGTCATCTTGAGCCAGGTGTTTTTTAGGCCACAACCCCAAAAAGGTAGTTCACAGCCGTTGCAACTCCTGCTTTGGTCCCAACCCCTGCTCTGGCAACCCCTGATCTAAAACTTTAATTCTCCTAGACAGACAAGTCTTAATACCTCTACAACAGCTTCTGACTGTTGAAAACCAAACAAATGTCAGTCTATTATAGAGTGTATGCAGTCTCAAATAAGCTCTCTAAATTGTGGACAATAGTAATTCCATGCCCAAAACCACCAAGCTTGGAATTTTGCATACATTTTTTTTTTTTTACTTCCCCTTCAAAAAACCTCATATTTTCATTGTGTTATTGTCAAACACAGTTATTGCGCAAATTAAACAATCTACATAACTGTGTCTCTGTGGTCGTACATTGAGTGCTGAATCTATGGCTGGTCATTTATAAGCAGCAAGGCACCAGTGATTTGTGTATTTTGCAGCATAGCCTTGGGAGAACTAGGAATGTAACTGGCTTGGCTTTGCCTCAAGAGTCGCTCATGACAGCCCTCCATTTGGGCACAGACTGATGCCCTGTTTGGACTGTCCATCTTTAAGACCTAGCTTAGAGAGACATTGACATCAGGAATTGTGCACTTAGGTCCTCCTGTGCCAGTGTATGTGCCCATTTCTCCCCCCTGTGAGTCAGGGGCCTGTTTGTTCAGCAGGTAGTGTTTAAACTCTCATCAGGAGCCTTCCTATAGTAATGGTCTGGTCCCCCTCCCTCCACGGCCCCCTGCACATGTGGAAGTATCACATTACCCCTCACCACTTTCCCTCTCTTGTACCACTCACCAGAGCATGGAACATCGATTTACAGCTAAGAAAACATATTTTATTTCTTTTGACAATTTTCTATCTTAGACCTGCGGCCTGACTTGAGTTGCCCGATCTGCCACCGCTGGCTGGCTTTTTATTGGAAGCAGAGCTAAATGTTTGTTTTTTCTGTGTTGTTGGGAAGTAAATATGGGGGGTACCTTGGTCTGGTGCGTGCGGAGGAGAAATTGCCCTCTGCACACAATGGGAATGGCAAGGAAGCTAGCAGCCAAGACATCACAGCCAGAGGACCTTGAAATCCAGCTGCAGCTTTTCTTTTCTTAAAAACAACACATCATCTCTAGCGCTCCAGAGAGGTGTGGTTCCAATCCAAAAGAACCAAAATACTGTATCCTGCTTGGAGATTAACATAATGATCTTGACAATTAACTTTGATATTGTATTTAGAAAGATAATGCTGGAAAAAACATTCGCATTTTTTGTCTTTGTCCTTTTGTGGCTAACCCCTAGATAGGGATTGTGTTTACCCTCTGACAATGCTGTGGACACACTACAACAAATGGATACAGTCCACACATAATGTTACCAGCATGCAATCACTGTGGAAGCATGTTGCCGCTTAGTTATTCCATGTAACAATAAAAAATACTTTCTAAACAAATTATAGTGGTTTGCTGATAACATCCCCGACGTTTATTGCCGGTTGCATAAGTCCGAGGCGTTTAAGGCGAGTTACTCTGTTTCACACTATGTCCGTTAGCATAGTCTAAAAGTGGAGCTTTTCCATCACCTGCAGAACCTCGTCTAAGATGGATGGACCCAAGTCTAGGTTGAAAGAAAAGACACAATCTTCATCCTTCTGGTGACTTGTCGTGTCCTCAGTACAAGTCATGGTGGAGTCTGCATCCCTCCCTGAGCTCAGGCTGCCCCTGCCAGGGCTGTGGTTTTTGTTGGAGCCAGCAACAGCCCTGTGGTTGTCCCAAACTATCCCTTCCAGCTCCCCTTCTCCCTCGTCGATGTCCAACAGTGGCAAGGAGCTGCATTTCTGTCTCTTTTGGGAGATACCTTTCTGGCGGACAGTGGTCCAATCTCGACTGCCTGGAGCCTCAGCCTCATCCAAGTTTAGGCGTGGGGGCTTGGGTGGGGCAGAGCAGGTTTGAAAGAGGTTCTGCTCACTTTGAGAGCTTTGTAGGAGCAGGTTGTGGCCGAATTTTAGGAAGGACAAATCTCCAAAGCTGTCTCTATGGGCATCATTGCCAATATGCGAGACGTGGCGGAAATCAGCCAATGGAAGGCTGATCATATTGACGGACAGCTCCTCCTTGCGCTTGGAACTCTTCCTGAGCCATCGAGCTGATGCTGGTTTTCTGTAGAAGGAGGTCTTCAGTGGCATTTTGGCAAAACTGTACACTTAAAATCCTTAAATTATTGAAGTCCTTGGGTTTATCCTCAGAGAAACCCTTTTGAATGGCGTGCAGTTTAACCTCAGAATCTCATCTAAGTTTTCAAAAACTGTTTTGGGGGGAAAAAAGAAACAAATGTCAAGTTCAACAAATACATCAACACATCATTAATCTACTTTACCGTTATCCAAAATGGACAATTATCATTGCTAGAATATGAAAAATTCCATATTCCATTTATAGTGTATTCCATCACCAAATGTAACTATCAAATTAGCTTATATCAATCAACTTGATGTAAACAGGCAGCCATTGTTTACAAGATGCATCTGCTTTTCTTGATTTTTGTGTAATGTAATTCAGCAATATTAAACTGCTAGGGGATCATCAACACATGCTTTGAAGCATTCAATGCCAAATGTTAACTTTTTAAATCCTTGCTGTTTCCCATAAATACAGGTGTGGTCTGCATCAAGTTCTCCAAAAGCAGTCTATTAGCCTCGTTCTGACTTCCAGTAATTCTCTATTTAAAATATGGATTGATATTCTGCCTTTATCTGCAAGTCATATGTTTCCAGACATGATTCTGGGAAAACGTCTGGGAGATCTTTTTATTTCTTGGTCTGTAATCAAGTTGATAGTTTGCATGTCAAACACTTGTTGATTGATTATTTATTTTGTTTTAATTTTATTGAACAATCATTTCTGTATTAAGAACTGTTGCAGGTCATTATTCCTAACTAGCTGGGAAGTTACAAAAGAGCATTACAACGTTAAGTAGTAGGAGGCCTAGTTAAAGAATTGAATGCTATATGATATTATTTGTCTTACCCAATTTTACATTTCAGTTAAGGCTAAGATAGAACTATAAGACAGAACATGTGCATGATTACTGTTACTGATCAAGACCAAATTTGTAAAATCACCAGCAAAAAAAAAATCTGCATTTTATGAGAACTAATCATTTTATTGAATAACGCAGAACGCAGTTCATGTTGGCATGTCAATTGGGCAATTCTCCTGGTCTGTGATTTTTATGGTCTTGCTAACGGCTTTGCCCACATTAGATCTGCGTTCGTGACTTGAAACACTCACTCTGTAAATTTGTAAGGCACTATGGCAAACATGTTTTGTTGGCCTGTAAAGATTTTATCGGCACTTTAGTAGCAGCGGGAGATTGGAGAGCGCGGACACAACAGCATTCCTTTCCAAATATGTCAGTTTGGCCAAGGAGGAGCTTCACAATTTCAGCCGTGAGGATCAAGTTGAGGAAACACTTTGGGTCCAGGTGTTAAAAAAAATAAAAAGCCCAGTAAGACGTTCGATTTTAAATAATATTCCTCTAGGCTGCTATTACGGATTTAACCTTGAGACAAAACAAACGCAGCAGGGAGCCTAAAACATGTTCGATTGAAAGCAGTGGACATGTAGTTATCAGCTACTACTTGTCTTTCAGTATGTAGTAGCTAACAATAAGATTATGATAGCGCTTACCACTCCGGCCGTGCATACACAGGCTGGAGCACTCTTCTGCGTCTTGTCAGGAAACTAGACTGTGACTGATACTACATAAGCTCTGACTCGACATGATGAGGCTTGCTCAACTGCCGGGAGAGAAGAATACAGTGTGCGACACAGGAAAAAGTCTGTCAAAAAGTGTCTCCTTCAAAGGAAAGATCTGATTTAGGTTTCATGCTAAAACGGCTATCTCCAGGGTTATCAAGTCCTCTGCTCTCTCTTACCTTTGTCAATACAGCAGATTAGTTTAGCACTACCTGTCCTTGGAGGCAAACACCTCTGTGGTGTGAGATGACTTTCCTGAACATTCCTACAAAGTTGAGCTGTTCCCACTTCGTGCTACAATAGAGTAGCGCAGAACGACGTCACTCTCCACGAGTGTAGATGACCGCGGTCTTATTCAAAGTGACACCTAAACCAGGTGAAGTCGGAGTACACGAGGGGCCAAGCAAGGTATCCAGGTGCAGCCCTCCCCTCCCCCACCCTTCCTGCTCACTCACTCACTAGATTGTTTGCCAGGCATCTGATGATATCATTCTGCTTGACGCATGAGTCGCCCTTTGAGTCATAGGTGTTGCTGGTAGGTTGGCGGCACCCTCTACCTGCGGGAGAGGGGATGGAACGGGAGCTGGTGGCCCCCGCTGGGGTGCGTGCAGGCTGGCCTGCCCCTGTATAAAAGGAGTTGGGGGCAAAGTGAGGAAACAGAGGGGCTAGCTAGCACAAGGGGTTAACTGATCACTAATCTCCATGTTATTGTTCCTCTGCTCTGCCGATTTTCTGCCCTCTTTTGGCTTGTTTAACCCCCCCCCCCAAGGCTGGCTCTGTGCCGCCCTACTGTATCTGCCTGAGCGGAGGTTTTTTAGGTTCACTATCCAATCAGGACGCCCAGTCAAATGCAGACATACAAGTGTGGGCACGCTGAGTTGCACAAGATGGATAACTTGTTTAGCTGTTCCAGTTCTCACGCCTCCGACATGTTGTCTTTACCTTTTTGGAATGCTCTACCAAGTTCTCCCTGTGTCCGCCGCCTTTGATTTACGGAACGTTGTTGGGAAATGGGTCACAAGAATGATGCACTCTTTTTTTTCTACTTTGTTTCCTTCTTTTGGGGGTAAATGAACCATGCCTGCTTTTCCAGTCACACTTAGGAGAGTGTTTTTAGTTTGAATGTGTCCCATCATTCTGTGCCTTCTGTATTAAGAGCACATTATAAGAAACAGTGCTGTTTGCTGTAGTTCCCACCAGGGAACACATGGGTCATGGTTCCCTTGTCTTCTGTCTGGACAGTTTCCCCTGTTCACAGGTTAAACATCTAGGGTGTTGGTGAGTGAACCAGTCTGTCCTTTCAAACAGGGCCAATAAACTAAAGGCCCACCACCTGGCCCCTTCCCTTTCTCTTCTTTTCAATCTCAGCGCCAGAACGGCCTGCAAGACCAGACGCAATTGCTCACGCAAATTAAATTATCATAACATTTATCCAAGACCGGAACAGGCATTTCTTTTTCTTTTTTTTTTTCTTTTCTTTTTTTTGCATCCCCCCTCCTCAGACATCCTCCACCTTCTACCGCAAAACTGTTGATTTGTTTCCAAAGTCAGCCGTGGTTTTATGCTGGCAGATAATCATGGGAATTTTGAGCGTTATCTGTGGACCAGGGTCGGGGTGGGACGTTCTCGTGTGTTGTGTTGCGTTATAAGGCCCATTGGCCTCCGGGCTGATACGCTTGGACCCTGCTGTCGGGTACTGCGGTCGATGCTGGCCCTTAAATCTAGGATGCTGCATGTATTTGTTGTTTCAGTATAAAAAGTGTTTCCAGATATTGCTTTGACTGGCGCTAGAAGCCTAAACTGAGGCTTTGGTAGATATTCTTTTAGCCCTTTGTTGTGTGTTCCCCGGTTTCCCCATGTCTTGGGGGGCCTTGAGACGGAACGCATTCAGGCCAGATTTTACGGCAAACCTTGTGACTGTCTGTCCTCTCATATGGAAAGTGTTTGATCACAACTAGGTTACAGTATGCTGTACCTTTTGCCAGTTGCCAGTATTTCAACATTAACTGAATCAAATGTCAAGAATTAGACTATATAAAAGGTTTTTCTTTTGATCGGGGCTGTAATGTGCTTAATTGTATCTATCTCTAGGCCTTAAACAGATTGTCATTGTCCACTTTCGGTACGTTTGAGTAAATCAAAGCTGGCGCAAATCACCTCTCTAACCAGTGTAAGCCCTGTCTCCACGTTGATGAGTAAGTAATGAACCTTAAGGGACTTTCTGGCTGGCTGGCTCCTTTTTAAAGGAAGTGCTGAATGATTTGCGAGGAGGTTGCACAACTGTGACATATGACAGCATGATTTGACTCAAATCAAAACCCAGGTGCCTTTATTTAGTTAATCATGGGAGCAGACTACAGGTCTGGGAGGTCCTAAGACTTTAAGTCCTGCATCACATTACTCAGAGGGGTATTTTTCTTGTTATCTGTGATATCCCGCATTAGACCATTTCGTGTGCGCTTGCTCCTCAACTGTGGGCAGCCAGTGAAGTCTGAGAATATGTACTGCTCTGTCAACTGGCACCAAATCATTAGTAATTAAGTCATGTTTATGATATGTCATGTTAGAATGCTTTTAAGTCCGCAGTCTTAAAGTAAACGGTATTCGGAGGGCTGTGTTCCAATGGCTCTTTTTTCAGCACATTAAATAGATAAACCATGGGGCAGGGGAACAAACACACACACGGCGAGAGAGGGAAAGACAGACATCTCAAATTTGTGTCAAAACTTTTTTTCCCTCCTCCATGCCTGAACTCTTTTTGGCATCTCCAAGGTTTAGAATCTGCATTCTTGCATGGCCATGGCCCCACTGTTTTAATAGAAAATCTGGTGCAATCAGAGGGCTTTTCCCGGAAGGCTGGGACGTGAAAGACATAATTCTCATCTCATAACGATGTACTGTTGGATATTAAAGTGGCCAAACCCCCACGTCTCTCTATTCTAGGATCCCGGGACTCATCCATCATAAAGAGAAATGCCAGGGCACTGGGAGTTCATCTCTCCACTGCCATTTCTCTTTCACTGTTTATTTCCTTTTATTAAAGGCCCAGTACTTCTCACTCTGGCCAATACCCCCAGATACACTCTCACACACAGACACAGATGTGGGGGGATTAACACACCGCTCCCATCATGGCACCTCCCTCACATCTATTATTGATTATTTTTGCCCTGGTCACACGGTACTATACCATCTGTTGCCCAGGTTACCACGATGAACAGCGATTGACGCATCCATGAGGCCTGTAAGGCACAGCCTTGTTCCAGTGAGAACAGTCTGCAAAAGGAGGTCTCAAAATTAGGTGTTTGAAATCCGTTGGGAAAACGCATTTAAAGGGTTAAACACAGGAAGCAGATTTGGGTCCAAATGTGTTCACAACACGGATGTATGTGTTCGTCCCTTAACGCAAACAGTGTAATAGACCAGACCTTTGTGGTTTTAAGTCTGCCGTGTCTTATAATGACTGATGATTAATCCTCAGCCGTTTACAAAGCTTGAGTTTTCTCCGTATAGGAATTCCACCTTGGCTCCAGTGTGCCATATGCAATACCCCTGCCCACCATCTGTTTGTTTAGGTTAGCAGGAGGGCCCACGTGCACACGCGCACCGCATTTGTGCACGCGCTCGCTCCCCCACTAATGATCTCTAAATAAGTGTTTGCCTCCCATAAATCACCTACTCCAAAGCTCAGTGCCACACATACACACCGCACCGCGCCGCACTCTTGCATCAGACAAATAGCTCCTTGATTAACTTCACCAGAGTGCATTAGAGGCAGAAATCTTAGTCTGGACCACATAGCAGGCTTGGAGAAGGGGGAGAGTCTTGTGTGCGTTTTGGTCTTGGCAGTGAAGCCAGTATAGTCATCTCATAGCTCTTTGATCATCCAGTTAGAGGCACTCCCGGATAGAGATTTCAGGCTGATAGTTATCCAGTTATTGCATTGAAAAAAATAAAAGTAACCTCACAAACCGCAAGGTTAAAAGACTGAACCTCTAAGTATATAATAGTGGTAAGCACTTGGGCCAAAACTCTAGTCTAGTTTACATGTCTCCGAGTCTGACTTTCTTGTTCAACAGACTGCCATACACAACATTTCTGGTGATCGTCTTTATTTCTTTTCATTTGGTCTCTTTTTCTCTCACCTTGTTCATTTACGTGTAAATTTGCATTGCAGGTGCAGCGCTGATGCCCCAGTTAAGGCTCATTTGCAAAAGTAAAATGACCTTAAACGACAATACATAGCACTAATTCAACATAATAATGTACTAATGTAACATTGCACCCTGATGCTATGCGACACTAGACATGTTTGTGAGTGGGGAATAATCGTGTAGAGAGGTGCTGGGTTAAGGCATAACAGCTGGGGAGGAGTAAGGAGAAAGAAGAGTTGGTTCTCGCCTCCCTCTCATTCCCAGCTCATGATGCAGTTGATAGGGGCGCAAGCTAGCCCTGCGTTTGACTAAGCCAGACGTGTTACAAAAAAATAAAAAAAACAATTCTGGCAAGACGTCAAAATGAGAATTGATGTTGTCCAATCAGCTGCCAGCTCCTCCTGTTGTGGCCTTGAGCAAGACCCTTAACCCTCAAAATGCTCCAGGCTCTCCGGCCTACAGTTAACACATTCATAATGGACTAATTAAGATCCAGTGTAGTCTTTCTAATAAATATCTAGTCATAATCTATCTCTTATTTGTCTTTTGCCTCACAAATGTAGTCACATAAACACTGGCCAAGGTGATGAGAACACTTAAGATTGGCACCATTGAAGAGTTGTTCGTGTATTTGATTGAATATGATCAACTAGATCCACCAGGTCTTGTGACAAGACACCTTGTGCTTGGGAATGAGACGGTGAGCCATGATGACTTCCCGCCCAGGTGCAGTAGACAGTGCTGAATGACGTGAGCGGTAAGGACTCTTAATGACACATCCTTAAGACCCGCCAGGCTAGTCAGCGCTGGATCTGGGAGGGGGCGGCTGGTTTGTCCACCGTGATCCAGTGATGGGAGGTCCCTGTCTTTTACACTGTGCTCCCATTTATTTCCATGGTCAAATAAATGTGTGTGTGTGTTGCCAGTGTGTTTACTTAATCGGATGTGGCTTTTCTGTTTTGTTAATGTCTCATCAAAACTGAATATGCACCTCCAAATTCTCTCTTTCCGCCTCTCCGCACACACACACACACAAAGCTGATGTCCTAAAGCCAGCTCCATGACCAGTCTGTCTCCCATGACATAATCACAACCAGTTTTGGGAGGCAAGGCGCACTTTCGTCTCGTACACACGTCTCTCTCACACATACGCAGCAGGAGGCCTGTCAAGGCAGAGCCTGGCTATGCATTACAACATTACTGTGTGTGTGCGTGCTGCAAGTGTTAATACCATCCTGCCACTGTGGTGGTCTTCTCCCCTCCTCTCCCGGCCCCTTGTTTGTGTTCTGTGGTCTCCCTGTCCCATGGTGTATTTTGGAAAACGCTCGCGCACGCACACACACATACACACACACACACACACACACACACACACACACACACACACACACACACACACACACACACAC
>JAOEHI010012080.1:0-32053 GCA_025447815.1 Percopsis transmontana
CCAGCAGTGAACCCATATGCCATGCCAGGGGTCTGAAGGCCGCTGTGCTAACTCCTGCAGAGAGGAGAAACAATAAGTTATTATCTACAAATTAATCAAGTGGCACATGATTATAAATACAGTGTCCCCTAATATTTTATGAGTCACCCACCTGGTTTGGTTGTTTTCATAGAAAACAAAAAATATATATATAAAGTTAGGAAAAACTTAATAACTAATTTCTGTGTCTTGCTTTAGCACCATAATGGCTATTGTGACTGTTTTTTAGCTGTTTTATGATTGGCCTGTATCTCTCCCGTGTTCTGCTATAGTCTTGGTATTTCATAATAGACTGTCACCTTGCTGATCTCCACCACCAGGGGGCACTGTTGCAAACTCTGGTCAGCCAGACACATCTCTTTGTTAGCATACCCACTAACACAGTAGACATCATAGCCCCTGCCTAGGAGCAGGCTGCAGAGCAGGGTGGCAAATTCAAAACACGAGCCACGCCGCTGCTGAATCACCAGGGTAGGGGAGCGCAGGTAGCGAGGCTGAGGGAACAAAGACATAATGTGATGAAGCCTTCACGTGCACCCTCACAAGCATAACAGCATGCAAAGTGTCACATTGGCTGTACTGTAGTCTCAATGGGTATGACATCACAGGCCCTAGATGAGCAAAGGGAAATAAAGGACTGTTGCTGATATTTAAGACACAGGATGGTCTAGTGGTCTAGGTGTTGAACTCCCAGCCGGAAGGTTGTGGGATCGAGCCCTGGAGTAGGCCTATCTGTAAGTATCCTTGAGCAAGATATGGCATGTAACTCTGCTATGCCATCTGCCGTACCATGGTGTAAGCCGGCTCCAGGGCTTCCAACGAAAGGTAGTCTGCGACAAACGAGGCAATTTCTTCCCAGTCAAGGAGGTCGCAATAGGGCAGGCGTGTGGGTCGCAGGGTGGTGCACACACACTTCTGCTTATCGTAACAAATGAAGAGAAGGAAGTAGTGAGGAAAACAAAGAGAGAAACACAGAAAGCTAGAGGCAGCGGTAACACGGGTTTCAACCACAAGCATAATTCCAGACACAAATTGTGGATTGTATCTTTAATGAATGCTGCTCCTTCCCTGTAGATTCATAATGATGCAATACTGACCCCTAGTGGGTATATAAAATATAATCACATCAAAGTTAAAATAGGAAAAAAAAGAAAGGGAAAGAAAAGAGGAGACAAGCAGAGGAGAGAGACAGAGATCAAACCTTGTTAAAATCACTATGTGTATGTGTGTTTGTGATATTCACCCTAACGCCACATTCGTTGAGAGGGCAGAGCAGCATAGGTGCACGTTTGGGGTCGATGTGCACGTGCTGGCGGTGGAAGTTATCAGTGATAGCTAGCATGCGTTTCTCCTTGGGGGAGTTCTCTTTGTAGGAGGCTGGACATTCAGCCAAGTCCACGTCCCTTATCCTGAAGGGGCTGGTGCAGTTAAACACATACCATGTAAATAGATCAAGAACACATCAACAGATCGGTTGGTGTCTCGTACATACAGTGAGACAAAGGGCTGATAGTAAAGTGACCACAAGTGTACCAAAAGGTAATGATCTGTGCATGCACGAGTCTGGTATTCTCACAGAGACTTCAGGACTTCAGGGCTGGTAACATGGATGTTTGTTAGACCCTTTTCTGGCTCATCTAGTCCTTGGGGTTGGTCCTGGCCATCCATGCTCTCATCCTTTTCTCTCCCTGTGTCTGGTAGTGCAGCCATCATCAATCTACAAAAACATACATGTGTAGGCCTACTGGAAATAGAATCACACGCAATAATATAATATAATATAATATAATATAATATAATATAATATAATATAATATAATATAATATAATATATAATTCTAGTATGTATATTCCATGGTATCCCATGGTATAATATAACATGGTATCCTTAGATTAGAAAGAGTTAGGTTGCAACGTCAAACTGTGCAACGTGACCATCGTTTCGCTCCCACAACTAAACTCAACCAAAGGAATGGACGACACGTTACCATAGACTGTATAAATAAACACGTTACGAGTATTTTACTTTCTATATCGTACCTACCTTGGTGGATAAAACAGAATGTTGAACGTTGTTTAAACGGTGCCCATAGTAACAGAATCTACGTGATGACGTTGAGGAAGTTAAATGTGGAATTTTTATTTGACGTGGAATTCGGTTGAATCAGGTTATATAATAATAACCACAGTGTATTGGTTTATCATCTTCTTTTGGAAAATATTTGTTTACCTTGACCGAATACCGTTTATAAATTCCCCCATGTTTATTGGATTCGGGAGGGGTCTAAATGCTGTCCCGAGTCACCCTGTGGGTTACTTGAATTCATGTAACGTTTAGTTTCATTGTTAATCATTCATGACCCTGCAAACACGTATGAAACACGTTGGAGCAATCAATAGGGCAATAATGGTACACGTTGTATTTGTTATATACGTGTGTGTGTGTGAGAGAGAGAAAGATGTTTGATAGAAATGATCAGTCACCAGTGATTGAATTTACCTACTTAAAACGGATAATCACAGAGAACGGCAAAGATACCGATGTGCACCGCAGTTTTTCCTTATTAGACGCTGTTCAGGGTGAACGACCTTATGTGGACCAGTAGGAGCCTGGTTGGACTGACCTCACTCTTCCCCTCCCCACTTCTCTCACAGAAGCATTACAACACTGCGAGACATAGACAAGTCACTGCTCTACTGCTGTAAACGTTCCGTGTAGAAATGGAATCTCCGGCTTATTTATGCACTCTAGCAGTTATCATATTGGCTCTTCATCAATCTTCGGCATTCTGGCTGGTCAATGTTGTCTTTCCTCCCAACGCCAAGCCGCTGGTCCCAAACAACAACACTCCACCGCTTATAATCGGTAAGTTGAATTTTCGTATTGGCAATAAGGCATATATATGTCCTAAATCTGAAAAGTGGTGTAAAGCACTATTTCATTTATTTGACTGTATTTTACAATGATTTGCGGCCAGGATAGTCTAGTGGTCAAGGTGTAGGACTTCCAGCCAGAAGGTTCGGGGTTCGTGGGTTCAAGCCCCAGAGTTGCCCTGCCTTTAAGCATCCTTGAGCAAGATGCCTAACCCCTACTTGCTCTATGTAATAGCAACATGCAATTGTAAGTCGCTTAGGATAAAAGCTTCTGCTAAATGACCTAGTTGTAATTTGGCATTTTTTGTAAATAGACTCTAACTGTGTCATTATAATAGGTTACTCTCTCTTCTGTTTCAAATAATATTGACCAAACTAAATGAGGAATAACCTTAGAAACATAATATAATAATACCATAATAACATAATAATAAAAATAACAATGATAATAACAATGTCTCAATTTATAAATTTAACCCCACACCCACGTGGGGAAAATTGCGTGGGATGCAATCAATAACCAAACTGTTGGTTGGATGAGGATTAATTACACTGCAAGGTGCAAATAATTAAAATCACAGAAGTGTAATTTACTATGCCATCTAGATTATAATGCCTTGATGGCACTTTAATCCAAAGGCGTGAGATATGGCATCATTCCTTGTCATCCAGGATCATCTCAGGTTTCGACTCCTTTCTGGACTTGAACTTGGCAACCATACTACTCAAGATTTATTTATTTATTTATTTACTGCTTTATCTGGGTTATTGTGTATGAGTATGTAATGTCACAATGTCAAAATTTGTTTTTATTTTATTTAACCATTAATTACCAGGAAGGTCTCATTGAACAATGGCGTTTAATTCGCAAGAAGATCCTGCCCACAGCAGCATCAATATACATTAATAAAATACACAAGATACATAAAAGTACATATGTGATAAAACATTTAAACCACATAGGCTATAGGCAACACAATGTCATCCTTTTATTAGTTTTATTTTGTTTTGGCATGTCTTCCGCTGGGAAAAGGTTACCACAGGACATTCTTATGGACTTTTACACCCCAAATAATGACAAAACAGAGTCAAACAAAATCAATCTATGGGTTAGTAAAGTGTGTTTTCTTAGGTAATTAGAAATCAGGCTACACCGGCAGGGTACACTCCAGTGACCACCAGTTTTATGACCCTGTTCTACATACATACAACCTCGTGACGACAGGGTAGAGGAGTTTTACACAACAAAAATACTACTCAATAAACACACTGATTTATGCATATGTGCGTCTCTGCATGCGTCTCCAGTTCCAGGTAACCTAGGGAACCGTCTGGAAGCTAAGATAGACAAGCCAAAACTGGTCCACTGGATGTGCTATAAGAAAACAGACCACTGGTTTCCACTGTGGATAGACCTCAACATGTTCATGCCAATAGGCATAGACTGCTGGATCGACAACATCAGGTATCCCTCAATCTCTTTTTCGCCCCTCTTTAAAAGAAACTTCGGCCAATTCAAACCTACAGTAAACATTATTTTCCCATTTTTTCCAGCCACATTGTAATCTCTGACCAAAATCAATGAAATAAGTTTTATAAAATAAGTAGACTACAGTGTGAGCTATCAGAGCTAAGAATGTGATGTGCTATGGTTGTAAAATATGGAAAATTAGAGTCTATGATAAAATTAGCTGGCTGCTCAAATCATTGTTGAATATCAACCTTGTATTTATCTTTAAATTCTCAAATGTGTTATTCTAGAGTTAAGTGGATCTATGTCCTTATTTGTGCACCAGAATTGTTTACAACAGAGCAATGCGGCGAACATCCAACTCCCCAGGTGTGGAGGTACGAGTTCCAGGATTTGGGCAGACCTACCCTATAGAGTTCTTGGACCCTAACAAGCTGGCTGGTGAGAGAATCTTGTCGTCACCGGTCTCTCCATGGTGATGAGCTCCTGAGTGTGGTGCTTGACACCTTGCTTGACATATCTGCCCCCTCGCCCACCTATAAAGGCTATAAAAAGCCTTCTGGACCTCTATGAATACATAATAAACATTTACATACTGTAGTACAGTTAAACTGGTAAAGTAAGAAATTTATTTTTTCACCACAACCGAGACTTCAACAATAAATATAATGAAACGGAATGCACTATGTATAACATTGCTTTCATTGTACAGTTTATTGTTTAAGTACTGTTATTATACCTCATTTTATGTTGAGTAGTATCTTAAGATGTCAAATTCTATTTGTATCTGGTGGGCAGCTTACAGACTACATACACACCCCACCACATTTTTCTGAATATGGGATATGTCTGTCTGTTGCTGTGACTCCCAGGTTACTTTCATTCGATGGTGCAACATCTGGTCAATGTGGGCTATATCCGCAATGAGAATGTCCGAGGGGCCCCCTACGATTGGAGAATAGCTCCTAGTAAGTAACACAGAGACCCACGAGCGACACACAAAGACACATTACTGTCTGCTCCTTAACTCTTAAAATGTATCTGAACTTACATTTTATCTTAAGGTATTATGTACTTATTTTGTCTTGTCCTTAATAAATACACAGCTCCTAAATTTCCCCACTGCCTCTCCTGCACCCATAGATGAGAATGCAGAGTATTTATCCAAGCTGCAGGGCCTGGTGGAGGAAATGTACAACCAGTACCAGGAGCCTGTCTACCTGCTGGGCCACAGCATGGGCTGTCACTACGTCCTGTACTTCCTCAACCACCAGCCGAAGGAATGGAAGGACAAATACATCCGCGGCTTTATCTCCCTGGGAGCCCCTTGGGGAGGGGCTGTCAAACCACTCAGGGTCATGGCATCAGGTAGCTTTACAGTATAAACCATTCAGCCATTCATCTTTGAGAAATATAACATTTTGATATTTATTTTTCAGTGTGTAAGACATTTTGTTTTAAACCGTCCGTTTTGGGCAGAGTATTTTTATATGTAGCCTAGTGTAAACATACAGTACACAATACCTGAGCAGAATTAGCGTTGGGTATTAATCCGCAATTCTCAAAAGCACAATTTTACCATGCCTACAAAGTCGATCTCCATCTCCACTGGTAGTTACTCCAGTTTGTTTTTGTAGAATTTCAGTGAAGATACTATACTTCAGTTTAAAATCCAACACGTGAATATATCTTAAAATAAACATGTGTAATTTGTAGACACATTATAAATAGATTTTTCTGAAACAACAGAAGTCAGTTGCGGATACAAATGCTGATCTGGTTCCAGTCCACAAACAATAAATTACTTTTTACAGAATGTCTACTTGTGGACTTATATAGAGGTAAGAAAGCTAATGGTTAGATGGTTAATCAATAGTTCTCTTGTGCTTTAAATCTATCATTTGAATCTACCCTACTGATACATTGAAGTCAGCTCTTCTCGTAGAATCACAAATCCTATTGCTGTATATTCAAGACAATTTCAATGTTGATGTCAACAGGTGAAAATGATGGTATCCCGATGATTTCCAACATCAAGATCCGTGAAGAACAGAGAATGACAACGACAAATCCCTGGATGCTGCCATTTCACTCTGTCTGGCCAAAAGACCATGTCTTCATTTCCACACCCACCTTCAACTACACTCACCAGGACTACCATCAATTCTTTACCGACATAGGTTTTGAGGATGGCTGGTACTACATCAAATTACTTACACAATTTGCCCATATACGCATGACATTATAGCACTATCGTACTTGTCCTAAGTTAAGTTTTGCCTGGTTTATTGCTTCAGTTTGCATTCGAACAGGTAAAGTCACTGTTTACATATTTGGGGAGTAGGGGTTGTGCTATACAGTAATCAAGTTAACATTACAGCATTTATAAATATCCCTCTACCAAGATAGTCATACTTTATAAGTGGTCTGTCAGTTCCCTACATGATTTTCAAAGTGTGGGTCAGCTTTCTCTACTAATTCCCTTTTGAGGTCACCTTTTGCTACTCTGTTTTTGAGGTTTGGATCATGTGTGTTCTTTCCACTGTAAAGGATGAGAAATGCATTGATCTTGGTGTGTACTTTACAGTGGCAGGACACAACAAACTTGGCAAAATTTTTGGTAACAAGTGATTTTGCATGTTGGTAACTTTTAGTGGTCAGCTATCAGTATCAGCTATCAGTATCATGTATCATGCTAGTAAACTACAAGGTTCCTCGAATCTAAAAATCTGGTGTAAATGTATGTATGTGTGTGTTCTGTCCCCAGAGGATTTTTCTGGAAAAGTTGAAATAAGGGGTTGAGTAGGCCTACAGCAAAATAATCTAACTAACATTTATATGAAAGTTTATAACTAATTTCTACTTTTAATCCATTACATTGAGGACATTATACAGTATAGTCTCATTAATGCATTTTCCTTTTGCTCAAAAAAGGTACATGTGGGAAGACACCGCAAACCTGACTTCTGACCTGATACCACCTGATGTTGAGGTGTGGTGTATGTACGGTGTGGGGCTGCCCACACCGGTAACCTATATTTATGATGAGGAGTTTCCCAATGCAGACCCTGTAGACTTTCTCTATTCCGACGGGGATGACACGGTGGACAGCAAGAGTATGAGCATGTGTAAGCACTGGATTGGCAAGCAGGAAAAGCCAGTCCATGTGACAGAGTTCAAAGGAATGCCTCACCTGGATATTGTGTTTCATGACAAAGTGCTCAGTCAAATCCAGAACATCCTGGAAGGGAATTCAGACACCCCTGAAGAATTTGACATAATAAGTCTTTTCACAAGACGATAAACACCTTTCAATGTTTTAGAAAAGCATAACACAAGGAGAGCCTTTTTTTTACACTGCAACATTTTAAAAGCTGCTTAAGTGTCTAGGATTAAAACACAAGTGCATCCGGTTGTAAACACCTAATGTTCTTTTTCACTTTAGCATTTTAACATTACACTGCACCACAGTTATGTAAAGCCTAATGAGGCTGAAACCACTGTTACAAATCTTCGCACTAATAATGGCATAGGGCGTTTCACTAAGTAGAATCTGATCTGGTTTGTTATCAGTTTATCTTTATATGTCGAGAGAGGTGATCTATTGTGTGTTGTTTTATCTATTTTGAGGTATTTTGATGTACTATATTTTGTTGTATGAGAGTACACTTTGCAATTAATGTACTAGTGACAAAAACAAAATGTCTGTGTTGTTGGAGTGTTGTTTTTTTAATGAAATTTTATCTGATACACTATAGTGTATTATATAACACAAATACAGTATGCATACTATACACAAAATTCAAAAGCCCAGGGGTATTTCAGGGATATTTTAGAGTCCTTATGTGATATAGAGGTGTTGATTTCCAATCAATTAAAAATCTAATTTGAAATTTCTTCTTGCTACATGATTTGTAGCTGGATCTGATCATTCATAGATCCATAGATGAATGTAATCCTGACATCTGTGTAGCTCTTTAAACCTGAGCTTGACTAGACTTGATTGCACTGTATACTACTGAAATGTTGGCAATAGTTTTAGCTCTGCAGTGGATAGAGGAAATTAAAAGTGGTTGTTGGTTCTGACTGAATTTCAGATTTGTAGATCTTCATAGATAGAATATTTTTTTTGACAGATTTCAGATATTATATTATTTTATATAGTATAGGTAGATACATTAATTTAATTGGTTGCCTGCACATGTTGATGTATAGGGAAATTAAAATCCTGCTATCCTGGTTCAACACTAGTGTACTTACCATAGAACTTACACCCTTTAGTTATGGAGGAACGAAGCTGCCCAAATAATTAACTGGATAAAGAAATGTATAAATAAATGCATAGAGAAATGTATAAAGACAATAATACATAAATAAGTTTGTGGAAATAAATAAGGAGGAATTGAAAGGGAAAATAATACATAAATAAATAAAATCAATAATTAAAGCCTACATTTATTTTGAATATTATTTTGGTACATTTAGTGGCATATTAATTTATTAATCTTAAAGAATTTAGTTGGGTGCTCCAGACCTTAGTCCAGTTGGTGGCGCTAACCCTAACCCTAATTTTAGATAATTACAACAAAGGAGGAGGAGAAGAAGAAGAAGATAGCGAGACCTGTGATGTACTGATGTCAGGGGACGTTCGATCTGTTTGTGGTTGGACCCTGGACCTCGTGAAAGGCAACTGTTTTCACTATCGGGAACCAGTGACAGCTGTATTTTTCCAATTCTGGATAAGGTAGCAAATTCTTACACGTGCAGAAACGGTAGAGGGATGGTGACAGTATCGTTATGAAATATTGGAAGCCATGGCGGCTTGGCAACGGATAACCGCCTGCTTTTTGCTGCTCCGAGTCGTTTTGTTGTTGTTTCTATCTGTTCGGAGCAACGGAAGACCTACGGAGAAATGTCTCAACGGCTCTTGTGTGGCCAAAAGACCTCCCGTCGTTCTGAGTAAGTGATTGTTTCTTTGCCCTGTTCATTTTAGTATGTTTACAGCTGGGTATCACCTGTTGGTCAGCAGTGCAGATTGTGCAACTCTATTATAGCCTAGTGTCTCATAACTATGGGCGAACATGTATTCATTTTGCGCTATTGGATGGCCTTTCTTCAGTGTGGCCAAGTAACAATTAATTGCTTTATCTGGCGCATGATTGCAGACTACTGTGTAGGGTGACTTGTTTACAATCATAGCAGTCTCATAGTCATATGACTTGAGTTTGTTTACAGAGTGGAGTTCCAACAGCCGCTGCCTATACATTTAAATGAAGGGAGTAACGTTAGTAGTAGAAAAAGTGCTTTATTTTTCATTTAGAAGATGTGTCTTACGTGTTTTTGCCATTATTACGGAATCTGTCCAGTTGTTTATTTGAACCCAGTATAGGTATCATCATAAACTCATTGTAATATGCCATTGAAACAAAATCTCTACCCTTTCAATTATTCTTTTATTAGCAGAATAGGAACTTATCTTATGTTTAACCACCTTACAAACCACAAATTTGAGCAGTTTCAGGGTGTAGATACCATCTATTGACTTGTGGTCTGTAGATGGCGTGTGTGTAATACTGTGTGTTATGTAGAAAGGCAGGTTTTCATGACTAATCTACTTTGAATCTGCTGCTTCTTGTTGGGAGTAAGGCTGTGCGATATGGAAAACGTCACTTTAATCATAATCATAGCGGATTTGACCTGATACAGAGCTGATGATGATGATGATAATAATACTCCCTATAATATTTCAAGTGTTGTCTTATTATTACGATGATGATGATGATGATTATTATTGTTATTGTTATTGTTATTCTTAGACCTATTATTAGTATCACACAGCCATAGTTGTGAGGTAATATACTTATCTCCAACAGATTAAATCAATTATTCTTCCTTTCTTCGGTTTATTATATAGCCTAGTGCCTAGCCTTTCCTATTTCCAACTATTTCACACTGGGATATGTAGATGTAGTCAAAGTAGTCAAGTCTGTGTTGGGCATTTGTAAGGCATAGAGAGCAATCTGAATATCCACAGATTCTGTAACATTATTCCTACAGGAACTTTCCTCAACAACACAAACCTGTCTTATTTTAGTCAATAAAATATAATGGAACTTTAAACATGATGACATGGCAACTCAATATGCAAAGACCATATAAATAATATGTAATTGAAAATGTATCTTTATGGGTGTCTGTAGTTCCAGGGGATCTGGGGAACCAGTTGGAAGCCAAGCTGGATAAACCCAGCGTGGTCCATTACATCTGCTACAGGAAGACAGACTCCTTCTTCACCCTATGGCTCAATCTGGAGCTTCTGGTCCCTGTAGCCATAGACTGTTGGATAGACAACATAAGGTAATGTCTGTCTGTCTGGTTGTCTGGCTGGCTGGCTGTCTGTATGTCTGGCTGTCTGTCTGTCTTTGCTATCTTCCATACAGAATCAATCAACCCAGCTGGCCTGTCCATTGTTGGAGGTTGTTGAGTCTATTTACTTAATTTCGATAATTGGACTTCCTCAGGACATTCAGACATGTTTTAATGGTCACAGTTACTAAGTTTAAGAGTCAGAAGTTCTAGTACAATATTTGTGTAAAACTACAGATGGAATAGAAAGTGAAATACTGAGAACTAAAAGGAGTTTCCACTGCATTTAAGGTACTTCTGCAAAATTATAATTTTTAGCCTGCTGTCAGACATCTTAACATAACTCCATCCACAGCTGTTATTTTAATAAAGTAAGGGTGAAGACCTAGTTGTTTATTCTTAATAATGCAATATGATCTGATTTTTGCTAACAAGGCAGTAGGCAGATAGGTGGATGACCTGGTTGATCTACAATTGCCTTGGGCCTATGCTGGGCAAACTAACCTTTGAATCCCCCCACATGTCAAACTTAAACCCAAACAAACAGACGTTATTACTCTCACCATAGTGTCTCCATTATATCAAGTAAATAAACCTTAACCATATTAACTAATGTGTCACAACAGTGTCTTGAAGATTAGACCATGAAAACTCATTTACACATTTACCCGACCCGCCTATAAGCATTAGTAAAACCATTAATTTTCAAAATGCACTGAAATCTATAAAAACTAGAACAGGTGTTGGCAGCTACAGATTAATTTCTTGTATAAATAAATCAAATATAATTTTCATCTGGCTGTGACAGAAGGAAGTACTAGCTGTTTCTAGTGAAAGGAATGGAGAAGTGTGGTAATTGGTATTGGTAATTTAGAGCTTGTAGTTGGTAGTAAAAGGTGAAGTGATATTTCTTACTTCCATGCAAAGTTAGTCTTTAGAAGCAAAAGCTGAGGGGGGGGAAGAGTCACATTTATTGTGTGTCTGCATTTGTAAGCCTGGGTTTATGATGCTACTCAGATATGGATAGTCTATAAAGGATCACATGATCTTTAATGTATGTCCAGAGCATATGACATTTATTTTTTATTATAAAGAATTAGTCCCTGGCCGTATATAAATCAGATGTACATTAGCTTCCTTCATTTGTGTGTGCACCTACTGCTCTTCTATATTTTGCTGTAGACCATACAAGCTTAATAGCTTTGTTTATAAATAGTCTTTCCTACACTTACCAAAATACCAAATAATTGGTGTGTGTGTGTCTGTGTGTGTGTGTGTGTGTGTGTGTGTGTGTGTGTGTGTGTGTGTGTGTAGGCTGATCTACAATAGCACCACACATACGGTCTCATCCCCACCGGGTGTGGAAATTCGAGTCCCTGGGTTTGGAGAAACGTTTTCACTGGAGTACCTAGACCCCAGCAAACGCAGCGTGGGTAAGTTTACGTCCAAAGGAAACACTACAAATAACAAAAGGACAAATGCGTTAAGAAAAGCTCAACCCCACACATAGACTGCGTTTTTACCCATGGCAAACATTACTTTTACAGGTTCATGTTTTTGACTGTGTGTGTGTTTGTGTGTGTGTCTGTGTGTTAGGCATGTATTACTTCAGTATCGTGCAAGCACTAGTGGATTGGGGTTATGCCCGAGGTGATGATGTCAGAGGGGCCCCCTACGACTGGAGAAGAGCTCCCAGTAAGAACAATACTTAAACGCACACTGTACACTAGCTATTGGCTAAGTTTTGTGACCTGATTGTTGGAATTGACATGCCATCCTACAAACTTGTTTTTGTTTACTTACTAACTTGGCAGCTCTGACCCTCTCCAGACTGTTGCCTGGGCATGACGGCTTCTTGTTTCTCACTACCAGATGAAAATAAGGACTACTTCCTGGCGCTGCAGAAGATGATTGAAGAGATGGCGGAGAAGGCCGGTGGGCCTGTGGTGTTGATTGCCCACAGCATGGGCAATATGTACACTTTGTACTTCCTCAACCAGCAGCCCCAGGCATGGAAGGACCGATACATCAAGGCCTTCGTCTCTCTGGGAGCCCCCTGGGCCGGGGTGGCTAAGACCCTCCGTGTGGTCGCCTCTGGTAAGGGATGGAGTCATTTGAGGTCATTCCAGGAAAATCTTTCTGAAATAATTTCAAATTTAATTTCAATTTAGCAATAGTGTTTACGTTTAAAAAAAGAAAAAAAAAGTATTGTAAAAGTAATTGACATTTAGCATTAAGACCACTAAAGATAAATCTCTACCTTGTCTGAATGTAAGAACCTTCTGCTTTATATTCTCTCATTTAAAAACTCTGTTAAAATGTGCGCACTTAATGTATATAATTTATTTTTCACTAATTTTGGTAGATAAAAACTGGATGTATAAATCAGGTATGCACTGTCATCTTAATTGAAAAGATTTTCAAAAAGTTGTTATTGTAAAAAAAAAGAAGTTTATTTTCATGTTGCTATTGGCTGAAGGCGTGATGATGCTTACACCACAGTATCTCACCAGGCTTCTACACCCCCCCTACTTTTCCCAAACTTTGAGCCAAGTTTCCTTTTTCAGAATTGTGTGGCGGATGAGGACAGCTGTAACAAATTGGGCTGGTTAGTCTTATTACAGAGTATTACAGAGCCTCTCTTTCTTCACCATAGGTGACAATAATCGCATCCCGGTGATCAGTCCATTAAAGATTCGCTCCCAGCAACGCTCGGCTGTCTCTACTACCTGGCTCTTCCCCTACGCACACACCTGGCCGAAAGACCACGTCAGTACCATGCACCTATGTGTCCTCAATATGTTTGTGTTCACAACCATGTCTTTTGTTTGTCACATTGGCTGCAACACAGCGGTGTGTGGGTTTGCTGGTATATTCATATCCAGAACCAGTGGCGTAAGGTAGTTACGATGGGCCCCAGTTCACGCCATTATGACGGGACCTAGTGCACAGTAGTTACTAGTTATAAAGCACACACACACACACACACACACACACACCATTAGGCATACACACACAGCGGCTCTACCCACGTCTTAAAAACATATGCATAATCAAACCTGACTCTGAAATGTCGAGGTCCGTGGGCTTAATGGTGGTTTACGCTCCACTTGAAAACGGGAGTTCTTCTTTGAACACGACGTATTTCCGAGGTGGCAATCTAAATCACTCGCAAGGGCCTGTTCTCCGCCCAACACATTGTTGGAGGGCCCCCCCACCCCACGGGCCCCAGTGCAACCGCACTGCCTGCACTGTCTATATTTATGCCAGTCCAAAACTGCCAGTGTAAAGACTAGTTTAGATAAATAATATGCAGGTTCATCCTTTTCAAGCATACAAGCCTGATATGGGATGCAAAATGACCCACACATATACATTTCTCCATCTTTACTTTTCATCAGGTCCTTGTTCAGACCCCCAGCACTAACTATACAGTGTTGGACTACAAGCGTTTCTTCTCCGACGTTGATTTTATGGACGGCTGGCTGATGCGGCAGGACACAGAGTCCCTGGTGGCCGACCTCACCCCTCCCGGCGTCGCCATGCATTGCCTATACGGCACCGGGGTTCCCACCCCCGAGTCCTTCCAGTACTCGGACAAGTTCCCCGACGTCGAGCCTACGGTGGTGAATGGTGACGGCGACGGCACCGTGAACTTGCGCAGCGCCCTCCAGTGTCGAAGGTGGGTGGGGCGCCAGAAGCAGCCAGTCGCATTAATGATGCTGCCCGACAATGAGCACGTGGCCATGTTGCTGAACGCCACCACCGTGGCATACATCAAGAAGGTGCTGTTCAGCCCCTGAGAGAGAGAGAGAGAGAGAGAGAGAGAGAGAGAGAGAGAGAGAGCTTGTGTGTGCGTGTGCGTGTGCGCGCACACACACACACACACACACTCTGACCCAACAACATGCAACCCTTTCTCTCTTGCTGGCTGCAGACAGTCTTAGCGGTCTGCCTGCTTGTATTCCTGCCTGTTAAATGGTCTCCTGGTACACCAAAATGAAAACCTGTTAGCATCAGAATCTTGTACTTTTTATTCTATGATCCTAAGGACACAAGCTATGTTAATGTAGAATGTTTACTGTTGAGTGTCATCAAAGCAAATGATGATTTTATATTTGTCTGTATTTTATTATTTTTTTAATAGGATTTTACCAAAAAATTATAATTCTATGCCGATAATGGTATATTTATACATTTGTGATTTTTATGTTGAGGGTAAAACGAGCACACTTTTACTCACAATCCGTTACCTTTAGTCTCTATAAAGTTGTTTCTCGCCTGTGATGTATCCCTTCCCCATATGGTTTACTGTAGCTCTTGCCATCACACAGGCATGGCTTGCACCATTTCCTCTCACCCAGTCATGGCAAGAGTAGATAAAAAGGAGGCTAGATTTACATAGGAAATGAATCATAGACCAGTTTACCTTTAACCCATGTACTCTACCCTTTCTGTAGTATAGCGATCTTTCTTCACATTTACAAGTTACATGCCATGTCTGCATTAAATCATAGTTTTATTTTTTTATTTACTATGTAGCCAGGATTCTTCTAGCTTTGCTTAAAGTATTTTGTGCCATTTGGCCCTTTTCAGGCCCAACTGTGATTGTACTACTAAGTGTCATTTGCTGAGAACTATCATAAGCAGTGTCATGCACTGCATTCTATGGTGTGCAATGTGATTTTAAAAGCATTTCTCTTGTCCATGGCTTTCTATTGCATCAAGGGGGTGGTTCCATTAAGTGTGCGTTTGCGTGTTCGTTCTAGCGGTGATCTGACCTGAAACATGTACCACTAATCTTGTCTCTAATGACTCACTAAATGTCAACTTCTTCCTGAACCACTTGCACACATTCACATAGGCCTACTTCTGACCATATTTTCAACCATCAGTCAGTCGTGAGTCCTGCAGATGTAATTGTCCTATAGCATATATTCACTTGGTATAAAAACTACTTTTAAGAAAGAAAACATTGTAATGATACATACTCACTATACTTGTTTTAATGGGTAAACCAGGTTTACTTGGGTATTGTGCTGCACAGATGTAAGAAGAATAAGCAGTCATTATCGATCGCCATACAACTTAGTCCTGCCAAAATATACTTGCTATTCAAATGAGTATTACAATACAGTGCAAGATATTCGTAGCTAGTGTTTTGTTTGTTTGTAATGGAAAAAATTGAATAACTAAAAAACTGCACCAACTACACCATGATAAATTCCTTGTATGTGCAAACTTACTTGGCAATATATCTTATTCTGATTCTAAATAACTTGATGTCTGTAGTTTGGTCAGCTTTCTGCATTAGCTATGTGCATGCTCCTTAAGCAATAAGATATCCAATAACACAGGAGGCAGATGATGATAGAACACTGGTTGTTTGCAAAAGAAAGGAAGAAGGGCTAGCCTGTAGAGGTTAAGCAACAGGCCTTCTATATTCTTCAGTTTAGACTGGTATTTACCCTTGTTTTTCACAGTTCCTATTTATCAGTTTTACACACATTGCATACACATTGTTCTGCAGATCATGCAAGTTGGAAGATGGAAGTAAGGAAAATGAATTTTCATGAATATTTATACTCTGCTGTGTGACCCTGATGGTCTAGGGATTTCCAAACTTTTAGACCCCATTAAGTGGTTTACGCTCCACTTATCTGAAAACAGAATATAACAAATATATACATTATAAAACACAATTTAAGAGTGTATGCACATTTTATTAGACAATAAAACTGGAATAAACCATTAAGTGGTTTACGTGCCACTTATCTGAAAACAGAATATAACAAATATACATTATAAAACGCCATTTAAAAGTGTATGCACATTTTATTAAACAATAAAAAAATAATTACCCCCTATATAACTACTGGACTAAAGTTAAGTGTGTGAGGGTTTAAGACTCTAGAGGGAAGCAGAAGGTTTTGTTTCCCGCCTTGCAATGCAGCTCCTGGCAGTCCAACATCATTAGGAAGGGACCCTCCTCGTGGTCATCAACCAGACCCTGACCAGGACAACAAACATTAGACTTATTACCAGTGCTCAGGCTGTAAATCATATCCAAAATGAAAGGTTCTGTTGGCAGTTTTTCTCATCTAATAGTGATGCTATGAGCATCTGTTCTCTGTCCCTGGCTCTGTATACAACCTCTCAAAAATGTTAGTCTACTTCAGATTTAACCGGTGCATCTACAAATCACAATCTCGCACACACTCGTACGGCACAGTTTCTGAAGACCTCTAATGTAGGTGACAATACCTGCAGCTCCTGAAGGCAATGGTTCATCTGCCCTGTCAAGTCTCCAACACACCAGGCCAGACTCACGTGGAAAGATGGCTCCTAGGAGAATAAGGGACATGGTAGTGAAGGAAATAAAAGACTTTGTCCAATTAACGCATGTTGGTGGTCTGTTTTTGTATGTGTTCTAGACATTATTAGGTTTAAGCTGGTGTCTGGAATAGAGGCCAAATGATTTGTATTTAGCAACTGCTGGAGATAGTGATAGCTCATTGTTACTCTACATAGATTTACATAAGAGTGACAGTCAAACAATAAAATGCGAAGTAGCCAAATCAGCGCCCAGGTTAAAGCTCTTAGCTAACTGAGGGTTTACCTTATAAAATGTGTCCAAACGGAACTCTGCCATCGTTCCATCTATTACTTTGACCAGGTCCAACAACTGAGCATGCCCAGTAGACACTTCCATCCCAAGGAATGTCCTGCAGGAAAACACAAGGCCTAGTTGTTTAAGGGCTCCTGCACACAGTGATGCTAGAGGTAGAAATGTCATCTCCTAGTTAATATTGGCTGCCTATCTGGATAAGGACTATACAAATGGTAGAACAGAGAAAACATACAAGACATTTAGACAATTAACAAATTAAGACAATTAAAGACGCATGCATGCACTTCATCATATGTGCATACTGTACCTGGTCTTCTCAGCATTACAATAGACCTTCAATCTTCCTGCCGAACAAACAAACCTGGCAACCATAAAACCCAATCAGTTTAGCAGCCAATAATGACTCAAAGAAGAGCCCTATTTCTCTATTGAATACCACAATATAATAATAATAACACTTATATAGCGCTTTCTCAACGTGCTTTACATATGTCATAGGGGACCCACCTCCACCACCACCTACATGTCGCATCCACCTGGATGATGCGAGGGCAGCCATGGTGCGCCAGTACTCTCACCACACATTAACTATTCAGTGGGGACGTAAGCAGAGGAATAGTTGGCCAATTTGTAATTTTTAGGGACAATTTAGAAGGCCAATTAAGGCCATTGTTGGGCAATTTTTGGCCAGGGCACTGGGGTTAACACCCCTACTCTTTTCGAGAAGTGTTTTGGGATTTTCAATGACCAGAGAGTCAGGCCCTCAGTTTATTATCTCAGGGGTCCACACAGCTGAACAATTTGAGTGAAAAGTTAAATCTTTGAAATGTACATGAATTTCAGAATCGCTTTGTATTTGGTATGTCCCCCTTTTGCTTTAATGACAGCATGCACTTGAGCATGGCACTTCACAAGTTGTGTGCAAAACCTGATGACCCATGTTATCCCAGCATGATTTGAAAATGTTCCAAAGAGCTTCTTGTGATGTCACAGAATGCTTGGCTTTCTCAGTCTAAATGCCTCCATAAATGTTCAATGGGGGTGAGGTCAGGTGACCATGAAGGAAAGGCCACGCGGTTTATATCATCATAGTGCCCAACCGTACCAGCAATTGCAAATACTAAAAGACAATAGGAAAAAAGTAAAAAAGTGACTAACTTTTTGCAGTGTGCCAAGCCAATCTTGAGGCTCTGTGTTAATGGCTGGATCCAGTGGTGTCTCAACACTACTGTCTGGGAGAGGCTGAGGTGGAACTCCTCCTGCTGAAATAAAGGAAATCCTCTGGCCCTTGCTGTGGACAAGAGGTCCTCCAACAGCTCCACAAACTCCTCATCTGCATGATCTGATAAGGAAAGGAAGACAGAAAGAGAAACAACCGGGAAAAATATAGTTTAAGAGCTGTTATCATTTGCCTTTTGTTATCTCTACATTGCTATAACAACCATTTGTCATTGTGTTTGTATGCACCCGTTGGTCTTACATGCAAAATATACATAGGTAGCCCAGTTCCCTCTTTCGTGTTTAAAGGAACGGATGCGACCACCATGTAAGGTGCTATCTTCAGTCTGTGGGTCTACCTTCTCCGGGAACATGTCCAATAGACAATCTGGGATAGGCAGCCTAGGGAGAAAATAGATTGGCAAATTATAGATTTTAAAGTAAGATTGGTGATATTTTAGTTAACCTTAGATCAACCTAGCAAACAAGCACAAACACACACCTTTTATGGATCTCTCCCTCTGCTCTGAGTTCCTTCTTCGCAGGACAGTCATATCTAAACTCCTTTTCCAATTCGTTTGTGCTTTGGTGTCTTTTTCTTGTGTTACTCAAAGCTACCGCCTCACTCCCAGCGTCCCCCTCCTCCTCTGAGCTGCTGCTATAGCCGACCAACATTAGAGAATGTGGTATGTCTAAAAGTGTAAAGATATGATCATCCAGATATCAGTAGAGCATGTACTTAGTTGCTAAATAAAACACAAATAAAGAGTTGTAAATAGTTGCTTCTCAACAAGAAGAGACCCATAATTCCTGTTGTAAAAGCATCAACCAATCAGTGAGGAGCCGTTTCGGCTGCCTAATATCAATATCACAAATTAAAAGGCAGCTTCCGATGTAAACAACCTGTTGTAATCATAATTTATGTCCCACTGAAACATGTCCACGGCGTTAATTAGTTCCACTCCAAAATTGTGCTGGAATGATGTTATTACACTGTTTATAGTTTGATATAAAAGAAAATAACTTTAAACTTCTATTTTTTGATAATTCCATGCTCTTTATTTTGTGTGACGTCTACATTTATAAAAATATAATTTATCTTCTGCGTACGGTGCACGGCTCTTGCAGGAGGCTACATTTGACGATTTTGTCAGTGCGATTGTTACACAATCAATGGAATATTTTACACACGAATGCAACTGAAGTGGCTTATGTGTTTGCAATACGACAAATACGCATTTTTGCTTTCGTATTGAATGAAAGTAATATATCAGGTTCCGGTTCTGTTGTGAGTATGCCAATTAACTATTGGTTTATTCATGTTCCTGTGCCCGGGCAGCATCTCGAAAGCTAGCTCGGTAGCCAGCTAGCATTTTTTTTATTGAGCTTGTTGTTTTTTTTCGCCGGCGAAAATAATGGCCTAGCGACCAAATGGTTTTACTCACAAAACTACATTATTTAGAGACTATCGCGGGAGAATTTCGTATACTAACAAATTCAGCATTTTTCGGCACGCCGTTCAAACAAGGGAGCATCTGTGGGTCGTCTGCGGATGTGAAGAAGGAACCTATTTCGGGGCCTAGCTACTTAAGACGAATTGGATACACCAGGATATACAGCAGGGCGATTTTAAAAAGACCTTCATTAGGTGTGTATAAAATTGTGATTTCTAAATTTGCACTGACCAAGTATCGCTGTCTGGCTACTCAATGTTTCCCGTGGATAGCTAACATTAGCCATTTTCTGCTGTATATTAGCAAGTAACGTTAGCTAGGCTAGTTAGCTAGCCCTGCCTGGTTACAATAAACGCTTACAGTTAGAATAATATAAGGATTTGACATTGCCTCTTTTTTTGTGCCACGACTGAGAATAGTTGTTTATCTGTGGAAAGCGGAGGATCCTTTTTGATCTGGGTCAGTTGTAAATGAACTATTAGCCAGCACTAAACACAGTTACGCTAACGGATGTTGCAGATATTGGAATAAGACAGATCAAAAATAGTACAGTGTTTCTCGTATGCTTACAAGAACCACGAACAATGACACGCCGCCGTTTAGATGTACATGGCTTCTGAATGACAAGAAGTGTGTCTGGTGTGAACGGATGTTTTGAAGGCTAGGCTGTCTCCCCACCTTTTCCTTTCACAGAGAGCTACTTTGAAGCATCTGTTAATAGAAGTCTTGTTTAGAACATTAGGGAGAAAATATTTCGTATAATTCCATCCAGATAATTGAAATCGAATATAATATAAATAAAAATTGAGGAACTTTGATGTTCTCTCAGAGATATGAAGAATTCTCTGTTTTCTGGAAAAAATATTCTTTGGTGAACATTGGTTGCCTTAAGCCATTAAGGAATAAGAACATACTGAAATTTCAAATTTTACTGACCAACATCTCTTTGCTTTTTCTATACAGATATCACTGGAAAACTGAAAATAAAGGTGAAAGGGGAATTTTCCTTTCTGCACACTACAGATAACTGTCTCCAATCATTTTCATTCTTGACAAGACTCTCATCTCTCAATGAGCACCCTGTCAATTTTCAGTGCAACATACTGGAATGACAGTGTGAGCTCTGTCTCCTAATTGTATTCCCTGAAACCTTTTTAAGCCAAAATATTTCTAAACCATTCTCACCCTAGTTGGGCCACAGGAGCTGCCAAACTGAATCCCTACTCCCGAGCCCGTATGACGGAGGCCTGGCAGCAGCATGTCGCTCCGCCTCCCGTTGTGCACGCTATTCCGCCAGGCGCAGAGAATGCGCTGGGCTGTGCCGTGTATGGCATCGTGCTGCAGCCAGACCCTCCATCGCTACAGCAGCAGCAAGCCCAGCATGGGCAGCATAGCCAGCAGCACGGTGGGGGTCCACAGCACAGTGGGGGGCACAGCCAGCAGCAGCACCCGGCCCAGGCCCAACAGCAGTCCCTGCAGGTTGGCAACGAGGGAGGACACAAATGTGGCGTCTGCGGGCATGATATCTCCCATCTAGCCAACCCGCACGAGCATCAGTGCATGGTCAGTCAGGACAGGTCATTCCAGTGCACCCAGTGCATGAAGATCTTCCATCAGGCCACCGACCTGCTGGAGCACCAGTGTGTCCAGGTGGAGCAGAAGCCCTTTGTGTGCGGTGTGTGCAAGATGGGCTTCTCCCTGCTCACTTCTCTGGCCCAGCACCACACATCGCACAACAGCACCAACCCGATGAAGTGCTCCATCTGCGAGAAGACCTACCGACCCGGCTCCTCGGGCAGCGGCACGCCCACCTCCTCTGCAGCCAGTGCCCAGCAGCCCAACAGCGACGGCGCCTCGGCCAGCGGCAGCTCCTCCATACTGCCGTTCCCTTCGGCCAGAGACCGGCCGTACAAGTGCTCCGTCTGCCAGAAGGGCTTCAAGCACCTGTCTGAGCTGACCCGCCACGAGAGGGTTCACACGGGAGAGAAGCCCTTCAAGTGCGACACGTGCGACAAGGCCTTCAGTCAGTCGTCCCACCTGGCGCATCACCAGCGCACGCACAGCAACGAGCGGCCCTTCAAGTGCGCCGTGTGCGAGAAGAGCTTCAAGCACCGCTCCCACCTGGTGCGCCACATGTACGCTCACTCCGGCGAGCACCTGTTCAAGTGCAACCTGTGCGAGCTGCACTTCAAGGAGTCCTCCGAGCTGCTACACCACCCCTGCCACCCGCAGGGCGCCCGCCCCTTTCGCTGCGCCACCTGCGGCAAGGGGTTCAAGCGCCCCTCCGACCTGCGGCAACACGAGCGCACGCACTCGGAGGAGCGGCCCTTCCACTGTGACGAGTGCCAGATGAGCTTCAAGCAGCAGTACGCGCTGGTGCGCCACCGACGCACCCACAAAGACCCCACCGACCGGCCCTTCAAGTGCAACCTGTGCGACAAGGGCTTCATGCAGCCCTCCCACTTGCTCTACCACCAGCATGTCCACGGCATGGACAACCTCTTCAAGTGTGCCTCCTGCGGGAAGGAGTTCAGCCAGTCGGGCGAGCTCCTGAGGCACAAATGCGGCGAGTCGGCGGCGGCCTCGCCCGACAAGCCGTACAAATGTGACGTGTGCGGGAAGGGCTACAAGAAGAGCTCCACGCTGCAGCGCCACCAGAACGCCCACTGCCAGGAGAAGCCGCTCAAGTGCTCGCTGTGTGACCGCCGCTTCCTCTCCTCGTCGGAGTTCGTGCAGCACCGGTGTGACCCGTCGCGCGAGAAGCCCCTCAAGTGCCCAGAGTGCGAGAAGCGATTCAAGTACTCGTCGGACCTGAACCGCCACCGGCGCGTGCACACGGGGGAGAAGCCGTACAAATGCGCCCACTGCAATAAGGGTTTCAAGCAGCGGGAGCACATGACCAAGCATCAGACCACCCACTCTCGGGAGGGCCAATTCAAGTGTGTGTGGTGTGGTGAACGCTTCAGCGACCTGGGCTCCTTGCAGGATCACACGGTGCAGCACACAGCTGAGGGAGGGGGCTACCCTGTAGGCCCCTGTTTATAATTTCCCAATCCACTGCCCTGCCTTCAGTTTGGGGGCAGGCTTGAAAAACCAGGCCCGTTTCTATTGTCTGCAGAACCACCCATAGACCCCACCGCCCCCTTATGTAATCCTTGCAGGTCACCTCAACTTCCTCCCCGCTTTGCAGGACAGGCCTTGCTTCTTAGTCAGTGTACTCCAAACAGTTGCGGGAGTCCTTCATGCTGTACAGCACTGCTTGAAGGCCGCGCTGTTACCCTTCCCCTAATACCCGAGTACATTTTTCTCACTTTTCACATCTTTCCCCTATTTGTCCAACCTACTCAGAACTCCAGTTCCCAACAGTTGCCAGCGACAGGGTTTAACAACAACTGTCTACTGTAATGGCTGTTGCGAAAGCCAGCCTGATTGCTGTGCACAGAATCGGCTGCCAAAATGCAGATCTAGCAAATATGTCCATTGCCAATGAATGCTTTATCAGTTCATTCATTGTCTGGACAAAACCAACCAAGTATTGATGTTTGTGTTTTGTAAATACAATACAGTAAGTTTGTTAAAGAAAATTGACCTTAAAGGGATTTAAAGTGGTGGAGCCACTTTAAATCTTCTCCCTTAACTGATAAGGCCAACCTGAATAATGACGACACGACCATCCACTAGCTGTCCACTGCTCTTTTCCTGTGGTTTCTTCACCTTTCTGTCTCTACTTCTTTAATTACAACTCTTCCTCTGGTCTCTTTACATCACCTGCTACTTTATCTTTCGCTACCCCTCTATTCCACCCTATTTGCACTTCTCCATCCTGACCTGGCCTGTAACGGCCACTTAGAAACTAACTCCCAACTAGAGAAACTAGAGCACATTTCTCTAGTTGGGAGAAAGGTGATTGAAGTTGAGCCCCCCACTTCACCCAGTTAATATCCCAGCAGTAGTATCAAAACCGTAGTCATCAGTAGTCATCCTATCTGGTATCCCTCTGTTTCTTCTGTCCTTCCCTTCTCCCATGCTTAAGCATTTTTACGCTTTTTATGTATGAAGTAGTACCTTGTGTTTGTGTTAGTTTTTTTTATGATACGATGTAAGGGGAAAGGGTGCTTGCGTGTGTGTGTGTGTGTGTGTGTGTGTGTGTATGTGAGTGAGTGAGTGAGCGAGCGAGCAAGAAAGAGAGAGAGAGAGAGAGAAAGAGGGGGGGTCGTTGTATTGTGCTATCGTGAACTGATTCCCACGATGGTGTCTTGAGTGTATGTTGAAGTTTGTACCAAACTACCAGTACAAAGTAGTGTCCCCCAAAATGGTCCGCAGATAAACTAACCAGCCAATATCATTGTCATTATAAAATGCCCTCAGTTAATATTAATTTCGCCATTCGATATAGACTTGTATAAGAGAAATATATTATATATATATATATATATTTCACACGAATACACTCTAGCATGCAGATATCTATGCTGTTAAGACTGTACTGCAAACTTTTGAGTTGGACCATTACACTTCCTCTTTTACCCTGTACATATTATGGATGTGTGATTTGACGTTCACCAATTCGGTTTGAAATGTCAACGGTTTCTAAAAAAAAAAAGGGAAAAAAAAGAAAAAAAACCTTCATCTATTGACTTTTTTATATCCATGGTACTTTTTACCATGTGAGATGTTTTTCACAAAAGTTTTCTTTTTTGTAATTCATGTTGTAAATTGTGCAGCAGGGATTTTAAAAGAGCACCCCGTGTGTGTGAAGCTAAGAACATGAACATGGAAATCTGATTAACGGGGAAATCCAGTCTGAAGACACTTGTGCTTGAAATTTACATTTTCTCTACAGATCTTGGCCTTTTATTCTTTTATTACTAATCTATTCAGCCAGTCACAGAGCTGTTTTTGTTTAGTTTAATCTGCTTTGTTTTTTCAGCTGTGTTCTTTGTTTTTAATTTCTTAACTCCTTTCACATTTGATGTGTTTATAATGCATAATGTTCTGTCTGTCTGGGAGGGCTGTCAGAGGAAAAAAAAATTCCCAGTTCTTTCAGTGCAATGAGTTTCTAGTTAGACATTAAGGAATCCCAGAACACCAGTTGGTTTACATGTTGGCCATGATGTTTGTTCTGTGTTTTTGTTCTTTGTTCTACTGGTGGAGCATTTTAAGGGGAACTGTTCCTGTTACCCTGTCATGTTAAGTGGTTTGTTCTGGTTTAAGTGCAGTATTGAAAAATATTTTGTATAAACACGAAAGACAAAGATAGCTATATTACATTTGTGATTTACGTATTTTATATATTCTTTTTGCCCTAGGCTCCTCTGCCTTTATGTTCCAGTGCTCTCCTCCTCTGCTACCTGTCTCTGTCAATCTTTTTTGCCATGAGATTAGGGCAGACAGCTGTTCCTCCTCAACTGTCTTGTTTTTAGACAATTTCCTTATTCTGGCATTAAATGACATCAGAAGAGTTGGGAATTCGAATGAGAAAAAAACTGTACTGTATGTTTTTGTTTGTTTTCACATGTTTATATTTTTTTAATTAATATTTTTTAAATTGATATGAATATCTATATTCCTTAAGGAGAGACCAGGGCCTTGGGGTAGTTTGGGGTTAATTTGGTGTCAGATGAATAAATACAGCAAAAAAAATATTTTATTAATCTGTCAAATTTGTCATCTGCTTCAGTCTTGCATGGTAGTGGCTGATACTAGTAGCCTAACCTTAATTGAAGGCTGAATTATGCGTTTCAATGTTATGACCTATGAATCTGAACAAACTCCCTTCCTGCAATTGACAAGGGTACATAATGTTATTTACTTGATTTGTGCTTACACCATTGCGTGTATGCTGCACAATACTGCTTCACCAATAGCAACAGGACAAAATGCAATAGGACCTTGCATGAAGTGCACAGATGAAATTATTCTATAACATTGGACACAAACGCACTCCAGGTATACTTTAAAAGCCAAAGAACTGTCTAGGGGTGTTAGTGTTGGCCTACCAAAGACGTGCAGTCACGCAGGTTGAACAGAAAATTACTAACCTGAGAATGCATTGTTCTAGGCTATCCGGAACAAAATGATCTGACTAGGCGAGGTATCGGATGTTGAAACTACAGCTAGGACCATGAATAGCCAATAAAAGAACGCAAACACACTGCCAATAGAAGGTCAGACACTGGGGCTCAATAGGGAAGATATCCCTGTTTAAAGCACAAATAATCTGTTCTACCCTTGGTTATGAAATTACCTTCCCACTGTCCTTTTCCTTGTTAAGTAAAAGCAAATTATTATTCTTTCTGGTTATCCCCTTGGTTGCCCCTCAGACCCTGGTGTCTCTTGCTCTCTGCATGCTTGCTGTGTTAGCTCCTGTTTTCTGTCCCTGGGAACTGCTGCTCCGCCCCCTTCCCCCAATGGCACTGTTCCCGACTATAGCTTTTTCAAATTGTATTGTAGTTATGTGAATGATGTAGTTAAAAAGACAAAACATTGTGGCAACGTACAGTATGTGTACATTCATGCTAAAATTATCTGTATGTATGTAGCATTCAATTACACACAGCACTAACAAATTAAAACTTTTTTTTGTTTATAAATGTACGTGTCAGTTTTTATTATTAAAACAAAAATGTATCCTAGGTTTTTTTCTATCATCTTGAATTGTTTAATGTGCATTCATATGAAGATTTACATTCTATTCTATTCGAGCAACATTCTATTTTATGCATGTAAGGACACATTTTTATTAGAAACTGCAGCACTATGATATAGTAATTTATATTCATAAATAAAATGCACAATAAAAGGTATTTCCAAGCACCCCTGTGGCTCTAAACATTTCACCAAGACACTTCAAGGAACTTTTACTGTTTTACTGTAACCGTGAGTAAACAAATTATTTTCATATTTGTTTTTTATTTTCAGATATTAAGTAGGCCCTAATGCTTTATTTTCTTCAGGTAAAATCTTCAGGTATTCATAATGTCATCCTTCCAAACACTTGGCGGCGCTGTCTGCTGGCGGTCAGACGGCGTTCCATAGGTTTACCCCGGCGACGAATTTCACATCCGGGTAACATTGCTCTTCAATCGCAATCCGCTTTCCTGCGGTCTCGACCCGGGGTCTTTGCAGAAAGCCCCGAAAACCGATCTCTGTCGGGGTCTTGTTGGGGCTCGGTGGTGCATTCCTGTGCAACCGCACATGCCTCGCGCACCGCCGATGGTGCATAGCACCGAGCGCTCACCGTCGGTGCGATATTTTCGTACTGAGGTACTATCGCCTGCTAACGTTAGCTAACAACATCGATTTCCCTCTACTCCACCCCCTCTCCAACCAACGACTGCCGACAGCGAAGGGGGATGATCTGTCAAAATTGAATGATTCTGGATCAACGGAGAGATTTTCCCGTCCACCGACTTGACCAAAGCCAGGGTAACCAAGCAAGACCCCCCTCTACTTTTGAGCATTTTCGGATTTTTAGGCCCATACGGAGAGTGGGTGGGGGTTTAACCCATGACATTTTGATTTACAAACCCTTAAGCCTTGCATTTGTGGCCTTTTAGGGCTCGCTTTTAATGACATTCGGTAACCAATTAGCGTTTCTCGTCGTCTACCTCAACACCCAATTGCCTCCCCATTCCCATCCACACCCGTAACCCTGCACCGTGCGATTCCCCCAACCTTCTCGGTTCTTCCTGCTGCTGACAATCTGGGCGCTCCGCTTCTCTGTGCGGCTGCAGGAATTTCTGTACCCTTTTGCTTTCTCTCTCCATTGGAGCATCAATTCACCCAATTGGCAGTTTGCCAATCGGACAGATTGATCGGACACTGACAAGAGGTCTTATTATCTAAATCGAGGATCGGGGTTTTCTGTTGTACCCCACATTTCTTGCACAGCAGCAGGTCGTGGTGACACCCGCCTCTTACGTGTTGCATAACTCCCGAGCCAAGGCTCTCGCCATGCCGGGTCCAGCGGCCGGTAGTAAGTCCCGGGTATACGCAGATGTCAACACACTGAAGAGCCGGGAATACTGGGACTACGAGGCTCACGTACCCAGCTGGAGGTGAGAAAACACAGGGGAACAGTTATATAAAAGAGCTAATTTAATGTTATGTAAATAATTTTATATAACAATTTCTTCGCTGCTTGCTCCATAGTTTATCTAAGAGCCTGGCTCAAAATGTTTGGACGGGTTACCTGAACTAGATGTAGGTGGTGTGATGTTTGCTGTTAGCAGTCCCATTCTTAACGTGAAAGTGTAGTGTTTGCATGGGTTTGTGAAAGGGTGCAAAGTAGGCGTTGCTGGTAGAAAACTATTTCTGTAGATCAAGGTGTGAGGGTATGACAACTCATCGTGCTCCATCCCACTCTCTCCAGCCAATGTGTCAGTTTTTCTAATTCCAATGCCGATCTCTCTCCTTTCCTGTACTCACAATCCTCTCACTCTCTTCTAGTGTGTAGATTTCCAATCAGTGGCTGTAAAATAAGTTTTCCCTATTCCTAGATTCATGAAAATGTTTAGGTAATATTTGTGAGGCATTTACTTGTATCATCCGATTATTGATGCATCCGTTCACAGTTGTAGATTTACAAACAAGAAGTAATTATTTTTCCTAATTTTTATGTAGTGTATCCTGAATTCCAAACTTTGAAACATATCTCAACACGATGGAAATTTTAAGTTTGAATCGTTAACGGATACACCAAAAACTACTGTAGTCCAAAAAGGACGTGAAACGCTGTTGGAATATAGGTCATTCTTACTGACTGCTTTAAAAGCTTCCCAGAAAAAGAGTGCATGGTAGAAGAATGCACCTGTGTCCTGTGGTTATGTAGGTCTAGGTGAAACTCTTCAATTCATGTTAAACAAGTAAACTGTTAATGACGCAGGAAAAATCTAAATTGCAGTTTAATTTAGACATGTTAAAAAATGTTTTATTAGTACATGATCTGCCACTCAAAAAAAGTTTAGGTGCTATGGCAACCAAATCAGTTGTATTATGCATTGGTGTTCATGGTTCTCCAGTGTTACCATCATTTACGTAGACTCTTACAGACGAGTTATAAGCCTAACAGGACATTGTTTTGCGATGTATGGTTATTGTAGTAACATATTTTCTCTGACAATATATCTTTCTTGCTTGTTTATTTTCTGTCGCCATATGCAGCAACCAGGAAGACTATCAGCTGGTTCGCAAGCTTGGCAGAGGAAAGTATAGTGAAGTGTTTGAGGCCATTAACATCACCAACAATGAGAAGGTGGTGGTGAAGATACTCAAGGTGAGCCACTCAAACAAATCCGGCACAATACTGAATCACATGCTGATATTACAGTACAACTGGACTCTCTCATGTGATATTGCTTAAAGGAGTACTTCACTCCAAAAACGATAATTACTGTAACAATTGCTCACTTGACTTGCCAAAAGAAACCCACTGTACTCCTATTGGTCCATGGAGAAAGTTTTATCCAATCTGTACAGAGATCATAGGGGATCAGCATCAAACATCAGCAAAACAACATTAAAACAGCAGATAAAACTTCTCAAGTTACTCCTGCTGCATAGTCTAAGTCTCTAATAATCACTCTTATGGTCAGTAGGTCCCAAACACTCGCATGCCACCGATGTGCAAGAGAGAACTGGGCTTGCACGAGCTACACTCATTCTTGTTAGAATTACAGGAAGATCAATTAATCAATATTCTGGCAATAATACAAGTGTATGGTCTGATTTAGAATTGAGGGAATTTGGCTTATTGTCTCATGTCAACTGAAGATTACTTCTATGTACATTTGTCCTTGAGTAATGATGCTTGATTATGATGATGTCACAAAAGGAAAAAATAGAATTCAGTGTTTTTTAACAACAGTGAGATCTGGGGAGAGGTTTGAGCAAATTCTCAATATATTTAATCCAGTGATGTGCAAATCTGAATGCTTGTAGTTGGCTCACATTCATAAGGATAGGAGAGCGGGTAACTACCATGCCTGCTTGAAACATTTTAAACATCATCTTCCCTCCACCCCCAGCTGACTTGGAGACAGCAAAGACGGGCAGTCATGCTGATTAAAGCAAGAGCAGCAAAAATAGTGGAGTCAGCAAGTTTGTGAAGGTCATGAGGGGAGGGGGTGGCGTATTCAGAGAATAAAAGCAAGCAAATAATTGTACCTGTTAGCGTTTTTTTTTTTTACTTCATTCCACAACATATTGATAATTCAAGCCTTATACTTATAGTCTTAAATGTCGTTTTACACTTATGTTACAGGGGTATAACAAAAAAATTTAAAACGGTATCAACGATTATCCTCTCCATTCTCATTTTAAACATGTGTACAAGCTGGTCTCAAATCTGGCCTTTCTATTGGATAAGCAAAGTCATGTGAGTGCCTGTGCCTACCGAGAGTGGGAGGGCTAATATACGCACGCACACACACACACACACACACACACACAGCAGGGCAGAGCGCAGCTGGAGGCAGAAGTGAAATGGCTGTGACAACTGCTTTTCTGTTAGCTCTAATGAGACCAAAGAAATCGCATTGTTGCCTCCATCAAAAATCATGTAGAATCATGAAATGTGTGTATTGTTGCCACCCTTGGAATATATTGAATGTTCTTAAAAATAATAATGATTGCTGTAATTTTGAGAATTTATTTTGTGTGTATGAATTGTACTGGCCCTGTAGATACTAGCTATGTAATGGAGTTTAGCATAAATATACAACAGAGACTAGAAGTACTATGGTCACAAAGAAATTATTAACATTTAGTTTGGATTTAATTGGTATGACCGTAAAAGTTGGGAAAATGAAGTCCAGGTCAAAAATGCCCAGAAATCTGCTGTAAATACGTGCTAATCGTAATTGTTGGTTTTTTTTCATCATAACTCTTGGCTCTACATCCGTGTTTTTTTTTTTTTTATTTTTTTATTCCTGTCCTACTGAACCAGCCGGTCAAGAAAAAGAAGATCAAGCGAGAAATTAAGATCCTGGAGAACCTGCGCGGAGGAACCAACATCATCCGCCTGGTAGACACGGTCAAAGACCCTGTGGTAAGTTGGTTCTTACTACAAACCCGGCCTACCTGTAAGCATCCTTGAGCAAGATGCATAACCCCCTATCTGCTCCTTAATACTGTAACTGTACTCACTGTAATTGGCCTTGGATAAAAGCGTCTGCTAAATGACCTAATTGTAGTATGGTCTGGTGAGCAGAACCCGGAGAGGGATTAAGCCTAGTCCTAGACTAAGGACATATTTTAATATATCTCAGTTTTGTCTTTACCCTAAATCATTTCATAAAATCATAAATTATTCATCATAATTTTGTCTAGTCCCTACTCACTTGCTTTTATTGCACCACATCAGGATAGAACAGCTACAATACGTCCATATGTATGAAAAATTCTGCATAAGTAGTGTAACTGCTGACAAAAAAAGATTGTTGATCAATCTTGTCAACGGCATTATCTCATGAAAACACGACAAACTCTGAGTGTGGTTATGGATGGACATGGCTATTGGTGTTTGCTCAAAAAGCTTGGTTGGTGTGATTGATTTTCACATTATGGAGAGGTTAGAGCCTATCTCTGCCCGCTTGTAAAAACATGATTCCAATTTTTCCTTGTCACTCATTTTGTAATTTAAACTACAGTTTTACAATATCAATCTGTGGATCAAATGAGTTGTATGTTGAATATCCAGAGCTGCATTTAGTTTATTAATGCCACCCAGTTACAGTGATAATTACAAGATTTGGCTCAATTAAATTTAATTCATCACAGAAGTAGATTTAATTTATACAATGAAAATCATGAGATTAATGTCAAGCGATAAAGAATCTTATTGATGAATTACTAAATTGTATCCTTTAACATTGATTGTGGTGTTGATTGAAGAATTATGATTTATCACTGATTTAAGCTTTCTGTGGGGGGGGGGGGGGGGGGGGGGGGGGGGGGGGGGGGGGGGGGGGGGGGGGGGGGGGGGGGGGGGGGGGGGGG
>JAOEHI010012090.1:0-18855 GCA_025447815.1 Percopsis transmontana
CAATTAATATTTACAATAATCTAAAGTTATCACTCTTCAAACAGTCAATAATTGCTAACTACAAAGTGCTTAACATTATTAGTGCCTATCTAGCAGAGTAGAAAGAAGGATTATTTTAAAGAGAGGATAGAATAAGGATTGTTAGTGGGATTAGTGCTATGAAGTAGAAAGATCGGTACCGAGATGAATTACCAATTCATACATAATTACCTATTTTATATCCTAACCTCTTGGTTAGGATCACAAACATGGCTCTTTTGGTTTTTCTTTGGTTAAGTTTTTTACTTCCTGCTCACATTCTCTGGATTAATGCCAGAGTAGGATACTCAAGAATGAGTCATGTTATGCATTTAATGTGTTTAATGCCAGCGAGTAATGCTCATAACTCATTTTGTGGATTTAACTTCTCAGAGGACGTTGTTTGCAATGGATTTTTAATCAGGTTACAAGGAAAGGTAGGCTATCTATTTAGTCTGCCTTGGCTTCTCTAGGGCTTTTGGAAGTTACGACAAAGACAACCCACTATTTTCTCCAAAAAGCAACCATATTGACTCAAGATATTTGTCCACCTGATAAAGCAGATCTTTTATGTTCCAATCATGACAAAGGTTAAGGTCTTTTGCCTTTGCAAGGCAGCATACACACAAAAACCTGTATTGCGAACATTTGACAATGGTGTGGCATTAAAGGGGAATTCCAGCCAATTTAGACCAGATAAAGGTTAGATCCAGGCCGGGGCGCAAACCAACCACCTTTCAACCATCAACAAAAAAACAACCCTGTCCTGGGATATTTTTACATTGGTGTTCCAGATATCTGTATGCACAGCCAGGGCTGCTGGAGACCTACCCATCCTCCGGGACAGAGTGTCGGACGGTGCGACACTCCTTCGCCACCTGCTCCACCTGCAGGTCGTCTTCGGGGAAGTCTCCCAGCTCCTGCATCAGGGCCGACTCTGCGCTCTGCAGCTGAGACGTCAGGAACTCTTCCAAGTCCACCGGCTCCACTGCCTCATAGGACGGTGGCTGTCGGGAGGGAGGGAGGGGTCCGGGTGGGGATGGGAGGAGAGCAGGGATGGGGTGTTAAAAAAAAAAAAAAAAAAAAAAAGGAGGAAACATAGAACAATTAAAATGTTGAATAACATTGTAATGAGCTTACCAACATCCTAGCATGGAGGATAATGAAACAATATTATATCTATGTTTAAACATAGAGCAAGGCTGCAACTAAAAATAGTTTTAAAACAGCCGGTGAGAGACAAAATGAGTGGGAGACAATGCAATAAAAAAAGAATCACCCTGGAAGGGCTATAGAATAACACAGGCTTGTAAAGTCATCATGTCTGAATACAGGGGGGAGGACAGGAAGTTGAATCATGACTATTACTACTCATGACTACTCTAATATCTCATACCTGTCAAGTACACACGCATAAATACAAACTGGAACAAACTGGCCTGCATCAAACAGAGGCTTTTTTAAAAGGCCTATAGACAGTTATAGTTAGACCTTTCCTAGAAGTTACTCTTTTTATCCTAGTCTGTGTGTGATGTGTAATTTAATATAATTTGCTTTTGTGTCCAATGATATGGACAATGAAAGCCCCCTTCCAGCAAGGAGGAAAGCAAACCAACTAGGGGTCCTCATTGCCCTGAAGGTCCCCAGAGCAAACTGTATTCTTATTTATTTTACTTATCTATATACCCTGATTAAACGACTTATTATGAACTAACTCCCCACAGCTATAAGATAACAGCAACTGCTGTGAATCTTAGAGATCACATTTGCTGTAGCCATGTTTATTTCTTTAGTCCAGATACGTTTGTTGTATCGCTGGCATATCGGCAGGTGCTGCAGGTGATTATGTAAAGCGTGGTGACAACCTCGGCACAGGGCCAATCTAATTACAGCCTGCAGGCTGTGGCTACAGGTAAAAAGACTAGGCTGGATAGAGTAGAACGTATACCAGGATATCACAATGAGGTGAAGTATGAATTTCTCTATAGAGGAAATGTTTCCAACCACATAAAACTATTACAACTATTTATGGAAACATGTAACGTGCAAAAACCGTCCAGAAAAAGCGACAGATTTTATGGGAGTAAAAGAGCAACATAAAAAAGGAAACCATGACATAAACAGACACTAATAGAAAGCACAAACAGAAGAAGAGGAGGTCAGAGGAGGTCACTGATGCAATACATTATTAAAAGCAAACAGAAATTCCATTTGTGCCAAGACATGTTTTCACACATTGACATGGTAACCTAAGGAACTGGTTTTCTTTATCGATGAGGAAATTGCAACATGTTTGTTAAACCTGTTATTGTAAGAGATAATGAATGAAAGAAAAAAGAACTCATCCGCGTCACTTAAAATGGTAGTTAAATAGGTCGGTTGGAGAGTGTAAAACTAGAACATTCCCTGTGGTCTAAAACAATCATGGTAGCCGACCCTTAAGCACAATGGCTTCTTTTTCTCCAGAAGGGCCTGATGGAAACAAATGTATTCAAATATATGTCTATGAGCAGGATGTGTCAGTCTATGGCGTCATCCTGAGAAGAGCCAGAAAACACCTCCTTGAGAATAAAGTATGAGCAGCAAGTGAGGCTGTCAGTCTATGATTCATGGCTTCCAACACTCAACAGAAACGTATGCAACAATGGGGAAGTGCGTGCTGATACAAGTAACAGAAGTTAAATAATGCCTATTTACTGTGCCACCAACTATTATATCACAACTAATACTACTTTAAGGTAGTGGTTCTCTTTCGGAGCCAAGAACCCCCAACCCCTTCTTCCCTTCTGCACTATAAACCACATTTATGCTTGAAAATTTATTATTTTCAATAAATGTGAATTAAAATCCCAACCCAAATAAAAAATGTTTAAGGTCTATTGGATTTACCCATCCATGCACTTACCAACAGCAATGCAATAATGTGGCAAGAGATAATCCAATAAAATCCTAATTTCACATAACAGATCAGACAACTAAATACATAGACAGCGATCCTAAAGCATCACTAAAAAGGCAAGCGCGGTTGTATAGAAAATGTACTTACCCCACTGAAAGAAGAGTGGTAAAGGGGAAGTGTATAAAATGGCGCACTCCGGATATGAACCTACAATGTAAGCCACTGACAGTTGTCACTTGCAGTTTGCTAAACTCCAGCCACAACATTGGATGTTAGCCCCTTTTCAAACAGATTCTCCTTCCTAGACCCTGAATGCATCAGTACATTTCAGAAGAGTTGATTAGTAATAGCGATATGGAGAGGTGTAACTAGCTTATTAGAGCGAAAGGGCGGAGCTAAGCTTGAGCCTACACCGTGTTTTAAAGATCAGTGTTTGGGCCAAGTGTCTTGCCGTTTAGAAATGAAATGTCAAAACCTCAACAGACAAGAGGAAGTGACATCATCACAAGGCCTCTGTTGAAGAACCAATGTTTTAACACACAGGAACAGAAAGACACACAGGCTTACACAAACACATACAAATAGAACAGATAATTACACACAATATGCCACAGGTGTACGCATGCACACTCAAACACCTTTGACGATAATCCTTCAATTTGTACTTTAGGACTACAACAAACACTGATCATTTAACGTGCATCATAGGCACAGACACGACATGAATAGTTTAATATAGTGACCCACACATCACAACTGAAAAAAAACAACAAATAGCCCTCTCCAGCTGCTCTAGACACATCTGCAATAAAGACGCGCCACGGGAAAATATCATTCTGAAGATTAGAGCATTTAAACACCTCTCCCACATCCCAAATCCGGCCATATTGAAGACTTGCCCGTGTAAGCCCCCCCCCATGCAGCACACAGCCGCCAAGGCAGTGACCCATTTCACAAGCAGGTTAGCGATTAAACACGCTGCACGCTATAGGCATAAACATCAACACAACTTCTCCTCCCCAACCCTCCCCGTCTGCTACAAGGATCACCACTGGGAAGATATCAAAGGGATGCGGCTCAGTCACTCAGCTGAAGTATTAGAGTACAGCTAGGGAGATGGGCTTAAGGAGAGAGAAGGAATGACGGGGGGGGAGAAAAATGGAAAACGAGAGAGAGAGGAAGAAAGAAGAAAGGGAGAGGCAGGCATAAATAAAGTAGCAGAAATTAGGCCAGAATAGAGAACGCGGGTCACACAATGCCACTGAGGGTTTAGTGGGAACAAATCCCACCAAGGATTACCATGCATCATTTAGAATCTGCTTGTCTAAGAGGGCAGGAATCACCAGAAATCCTCCAGGCCACATCCAGCGCAGCAGAAGCAGAACAAATTCCTGCAAGGGCATTCATTGTCCAGGTAAAAACCTAGGGCTGCTGGGAAACTGAAGTCTGACTGAGCTTGAACCAAGCTGCTGTAGATGGCCTTGGTGCTGACAACAGAGAGGACATTAGCCTAACCCAGTAGTTCTTCCAACTTTGTGACCCATGACCTCTAAAAGCAAAGAAGCTAGTGTAAGAGGAAACTCACCACATTGAGGCACACGGAGGCGGAGGCATTGGAGTTTTTTCTGCTGTGATGGGAGCCTTGGATTCCACCAAAGTGCCGCCTGATCTCTGCAGACGAGTGTCTGAAAGCAAACAGCATTATGGTTGCCATTATTCATACTATTGGGATGTCACTATTTGTAGATATTGTTTCATGTGAAGGTGTGCCTGTAAATCTGCATTGAGGAAAGTGGGGGGGTTTTTTAAACATAAAAATTACGAAGCGCTCGTCAGCTTTATGAAGCCCTAAATACTAAATACATGTAACAGTACAAACTTTAAGTAACGTCTAGTGTTGCCATTGCATCCTAGTGTGAGACACAGCAATTATGCCATTGTTCTACTGGCATTAGAGAGTGAGTTGGTTGTCTGTGGTGATTCCATTCAAACTATTGTTTTCCCTGTACTTTGCTAGCCATGTACAGGCTCTGCCAAGCTGGCAGCCACACAATTCATGGCTCAGACCAAGCTGAAAATCACTTTGACAGAAGAGTGGTGCAGCGTTTCATCAATACTAATACTTTGGTTACATGGGGATTGTGTGTGTGTGTGTAGTTCTCTCCTCAGATAATCATAATAATTAAAAAACTTCTTTTTTCTCTCAGTGCTGAGATAATGTGTCATCTATATTGCTTTAATTCATCTACCACATCACTCGAGTACCAAGTTCCCTATACAGTAACAGCTTTATTCTCAGTTGTTCAAATAATGAGAGGATACAGTGGGTGAACGAATGAATGAGTTGCAACACTGCCCATGTTGGTCTCAGTTGGAGGGCTTGACAAATGGGTCACATTCCCAACCATGCATTCACAAAATCCCCAAGCATTGTTAGGGCGAATCTGCAGCTAATTACAACCACAAACCTGTCACAAGCGATTCAGCTGATGGGGTTCTGACATGACCGACCCATACAAGCTCCTGGCTAAGCCATGCGGTTGTGTATTCTCTACAGTCGTTTCATATAAACATCTAACAATTATAAGCATCACTACTTTTATCATCAGTAAGTCAAGACTTTAACAGACGGTTACTATCCTTCTGCCCCACTCATACATACATATTATTTCATCATTTCTATATTCCAGGACCTACAGGACTGCAATATTTTCAGTTCTGCAAATTGACCAGGACCACGTGCTGCAGACACTCCTCCCTGCTGTCAATCATAACAGTGCCTGAAGAACTCAACTCATGTGCCAGGGAAGGCGAGAGCATAGGTGAACAGTATACATTTACACAAAGAGCAAAGTCCATTAACAGTATGAGTCACCGGTGCTTCTTAATTAAATGATTTCTTATTTCAATGATTTCGCAGGCACATTAATATTAATCTGGCCGAAGAAACAACGTGTATATTGTTTACATGTAAGAACACACACACACACACGGCTACAATAGAGCCATTATGCAATATTTCTTTGTCCAACAATCACTGTGAACCCATGTTCTACACATGATTAACCCTTATTTATCAGGCAGAGGAACACAGCCTGTCTGAGTACTTTCCACAGGGTAGGGAGGTTCACTTGTTCATGCCTGCCAACAGCAAAATTACACAATACACTTCATACACAGCACAAACTAAGCCAAAATATAAGGCTCACCTCTTATGCATGAATTCCTAAACGTGTTAAGATAACGTTCGGTTTACGAAAATTTGCTTAAGCCTATGGGATATATCAATTGTTTGTTACAGATAAGGAGGCCTGTGGCTTATGCAATGTAAAGACCAACGTGAACTTTGGTTTAGAAACCCTTTGTCCACTTTGAGAAAAACATCAGGCAAACAGACAGTTTTCTTCCCTACGAGCACATTGCACAGTGGGTGTATTTAGCTTTAGCCCAAAGCCATTTAAACTCATAACTGTACGGGAGCAACTACTAAAGAGACACACCCCATCTATCTCTCTCACAGCCAGAGGACATAGAATAACTAATATAAAATGACACAGAAGGTCACGTGTGTACACATCCACACACACACACACACACACACACACACACACACACTAACTAACACACACAAGCAAGGACTGTCTAAAAAAAAGGCTATAACTAGAAAGGCTCCGCTGTCAAGAGCACAGCCTATAGCAGGCATTATTTTACCACAGGTAAACAAACAGCTTGTCATAACAGAAAGCATATGTCATTCCCTTTTAGTTCAGTGTCTTGACATCCATCCAAGCAGTACTATGTGATTTACTAAGCAAACATTAGCACATATGCTGCGGCCTTATTAAGGAACTCACAAGTTGTCCCAAAACTTCTTTATTTTTTTTTTTTTAAACTACAGAATCACTGTCTCTCCATTGCATATAGCCTACACATTGCATATTAAATAGCATAATTTCTGAATCTTTGCATCAGTATCTAATTGTTATTCATCCATAGCAAATAGTGCTTTATTGATTAATGTTATATTTGTAGTATTATGTCTAGTTGCATTATTATTATTATTATTATTATTATTATTGTAATACAAGTGACCCTTTCTGTACATGTATCACAACCTAAAAGAAACAAAACAAAAACCTGTCCTACATTTTCTAATGGGTCCCTACAGACTACTCCTATTCAATAATAGACCCAGAATTCTTGTCCTACGGGGCAATACTAGATTTTCTTGTAAGGTCAGGCAGCTTCTGACAGGCTGGCACTTGCTGTGTGTGCATATTAAGGGTGTCTGGAAGCATTCAGGAATCCTTGGCCCCAGCACACATAATACACTCATTCTGAAGATTGTGAAATCACTGTGGCAAAGTCACAACTTTGCTTCAACTGTGCGAGTCCTGCCGAATAGTCAGACCTATCATTATACCCAGGATGACCTATATTTATGTTCACCGTTGATGTCATGACCCCCACAAAGCCTATTGCACAGGCACGCCATACAATTACAAAGTCATTCGACAAGAGGTGGGCCGCTCCCTGAGGTCCAAATAAATACATCCACAAGAAAACTCCGGAAACTCTTTCATTGATACACAGTACAAAGAGCTGTGCCAGTGTTTGTGGCACCCAGAAACAGCTTAGTGACACAGGTTTCTCTCCTTAACAAGAGGATGACAGTGACGCAACGGGATGCCCTCGCTGACAGTCTTGTCCTATCATACGCTTGCAGACTTAATGGGTCTTAGTGCTATCAGGACCATCACCCCTCAGCTTCCTGTCAGAAGGAGGATACACAAACAACAACAGTAATTTGGCCGGACTCAGGTCACATGCGTGGCTGAAAGAGCATACTTCATGCGGACGTTAAATGTTTCAACCACAAGGTCATTTATGAAATATATTTAAGGAAGCTGTGTGTTTTTCGGACAGCTTGCTGCGTGATCTTATAGCTCAATGGTCCACGCACGCCCAGGAGGGTTAGCAGATGTCATTAGCAAACACCCATAGGATATCATGCAACATAAAACCAATCCTCAAGCCATTTAGAGAGCATTAAATGACAGAGGCCTCCTTTCCACAGCTGTCCTCAAACCTGCCACCATATGCTCCTGAGCAACCACATGTTCAAATGGTGTTCAGATCAACCTCCATGGAAAAAAAATGAGGCTTCTTGTTTGAGCTAGCAATTCATTGATTTAGACATCATATTTCTTACTGACATTTAGAAATTCTCTCCCATGCCCATTTCTCATTAAAACTATGAAGAAACAGTAATTTCCTGATTTAAAACTGACATTTAGAAAAAGCGAAGTGAAACCTACACAAGGCTACGTAAAAAAAAAAATGGCAGGATTTCCTCCACTCTGCTTCCTAAATAGAGACAGGAACTAGAAATAATGGCATATTACATTTGTTTGCTCAGCACTCCCTATATGAGAAGTAATGTAAAAGAAAATAGATTTAGACAGGCTTTGCTGAATTGAAAATATAAAAAAATACAAAATACACCACAGGATGGTTGATTTCAACTAACAAACTAAAACAAGACTGCACCAATTAAAAGGCTGCAGTCCACTGGCTAACTGCATCATATATTTTTGTCTACTATGCATCAGCTCTACAACTTTGCAACTGCTCAGACTATTCTGCATCCTCATGCCTTGTTCTATAAACAGGGCCAGACACATCGATTTGCTGGCTCATCACCGGATCCTAACCTCAGTTCTTTTAAAGTACCTCTCTCAATAGCTGAGTTCAGCACCACTTAATGTTAGGTGGTGCATGGGACATACAATGTGTCTGCTACTGTACTTAGGCAAAACAACTCTTGAACCAAATTGTGACTATGACTATGACTAATAAACCCTCTGGACATATTCAAGCTGAACTGGAGTAAATGAAGCACCCACGTTGCACTATATTTAATGAGTCACAGCTATTGGCCCTGTTCTACTAACCATAGGATGTATTGGTGTTTGTTTAGTGAGACACAAAAGCATGAAACACAATGGACTGTAGCCTACAGTAGCCTACTTCCTCCACACCTGGCCAATGCCACAGCAGGAACCATGAACACATCCATCCTCATCCATTCATACGCACGCACGCACAAACACACATTGAACGCCAAAATTCATCACGAGGAGGATGTAGAACTGACTAAAATGTAGGTAATACTACAGAATCTCGATTATTGCATTGCGTTACTTCCTTAGGTTTTTGACTGCCTAGTTGTTAGGAGAGTTATGCATACATGCTGTAACACTGGGTGGGGCACCGCAAGAAGTTAAGTATTATAAACATGTTTTAGTAGCCTATAGTATGACGTGTTTAATATAAACAACTAGAGAAGTCCTGTGAAATAAATGCCGGCTTTCTATCGCGGAAATACTGTGAACGGCAACCTACAAGATACAATTTAGACAACATTATTATCACATCTGGCTGTCTTCTCTACTGGACTGATCTCCTCTGCTCTCATGACAGCCCCCTCCATGTCCCTAGTAAAGTGTCCAGAGTTCAGATTCCCCGATGCTCGGCTCGGTTGATAATAGGAGATCATTACCTGTTGATTTTCAAAGCGAACGCCCGTCGCTCTGCGCTCGCCAGAGAAGCCATGGAGGGTTTACTCCATAGAACTATTAAAAGAACGGTTTACTCCAGTTCAGCGACGCTGGCTTCAGTATTGCAGCGGACGCAGTGAGCTCCACTCTCGTACCGCTACTGCTGTAGCACCAATGCACTTCGCAATCCTCATTAGTCGTGGCCGCGTCCTGGGTGTAAACTTCCGCATTTGATCTATTCCAATAAAAAACGACGGGGTGGGAGGGAATATATAAGACGCACAATCTACTCTCTCAATGGGATAAGCCCTCTCTGGTCAGCTTAACAAGCAGACTGCTCTCGCTCTCTCGCTCTCGCTCTCTCGCTCGCTCTCTGTCTCTCTTTGCCAGTGTTTGCCTGCGTGCTTAAGCCTAATTTTAAGAGTGATAGACAATTTGTTTTGGTAAGTAACGTTCGTGCTAGAATTAAGAAACACAACTGTCTGTTGTCAAACTCTATATATGAACACTGTAAATTTATAAACTTATTAGGGTTAGAGAGGCAGGTGCACTCTGCAGGCTGGACGCACTTTACTTTGTTGGTTTATGTCTCCCTCTGCTGTTCTATACTCTCCATCACACTAAAAGTGCTAAAAGAGTGCAGTTAATTAATCCCTTCAAAAGTCCGCTTTGTATTTATCTGTTATCTGTGCATTTTCTAAAATACAAAGCTGGAATTTATTTAATGACATGGATCTAAATTTACTTTCCATCCTCTTTCCGTGAGACTGTTTGAACATCGGAACCATATGCCACTTCCTGATCTAGACGGAACTGTGGACAATGTTGCACACTGAAAATCCACGGCACACAGGTATCAGCTGTTCACACTGCATACACTGTCAGTGTAATCACTATTAGAATTATTTGGATTCGTCTTTCATAGAAGCAGGTATATTGGCTGTTGTCTGCGTAGGTCAGGGAAGGACAGACCAATCCTATTGTTTATAGTGTAGACAGAACATAGTAACGGCCTATAATTAAATGTGTATTCTATGTCAAGAGTCCTGTGTTATGAATGATCACGATTTCCATCCGTGAACAGCCCGAGTAGGTTTACGCTCCTTCTGGGTATGGATGGTATGGTGATGGAGGAAGAGGATGACTGCCCAGAGTTGGTGCCCATCGAAACTGTACCCTGCCCACCTGTACAGATACCTGTCACCATCATCACTGGATACCTCGGTAGGGCACAGGTCGTTCTACTTATGTCTGTCATGATCCCGTTAATAAGATTATTCGCACTTGCGTTTAAACAGTTGTGAATAGTTGCCGTGGTGCTATGCTTTGTGTTTGACGTTGTGTTTGAGCCTTATTATCATTCTCAATCTATGTCAGTGTGTATATATTTGTTATTTTCTTACATGTGTAATACTGTTTTATTCAGGTGCTGGGAAGACCACACTTTTGAACTACATATTAACAGAGCAACACAACAAGCGAATTGCTGTTATTCTCAATGAATTTGGAGAGGGTAAGCCTGCTGTCTCGTGGTGAATCTTGTTTATTTGGTAAGGATTCGTGGTGGGGATGCATTATCCTGTAAAATATAGCTGGTCAGTGTTCGCTTGTTTGTGTTGCAGTTGTACCACATCCCTCCTACAGAGGGCAGCAAACTCCCACTTAAAAAAAAAACACTATGGGGTCAATCCTCAGTTACTTCAATAATACCCTTCAGTGTACCCTGTAGTGTAGACATCTGTAGTAGGAACGTTTTGTGTCAATGAGTCATTTTAAGGGGCAGTAATATTTTATCTTTCACCTAGACAGGTGAGTTCCGGTCTATCTGTGGATCTAGTTTTAACTACATTTTCATCATTCTGTCCTGACAGGCAGTGCCTTGGAGAAGTCTCTAGCAGTGAGCCAGGCAGGGGAGCTGTATGAGGAATGGCTAGAACTTAGAAATGGCTGCCTCTGCTGCTCTGTCAAGTGTGTACAGCACATTATATCTTATTTACAATTTTATATGTGTGCTCTACAATTTCATTCTTGTAACAGTTATGTTACACAGCCGTTTCATTGTAAATATTCCAACCTTTCATTATAGCTATTTTGTTGTTATTACATAAGTGTAAACAATTAATTTATTGCACATCTGACTATAACTACAGCAATGGATATAATATTCAACATTATATTTATTTATGTTATATTTATTTATATTTAAATGTTAATTAAACTTTGTTGTTCTTAGAAATCTGTAATGAAAATGGTACTTACTTTACTTCTTATTTAGGGATAATGGTCTTAAAGCAATAGAGAACCTAATGGAGAAGAAAGGGAAGTTTGACTACATCCTGTTAGAAACCACAGGATTAGCTGATCCAGGTAATTCCCATTTGGATGTTGAAAATACTTTTGTACAAGTGAAGTGGCAGTATGTTTTAACAATTTGTTTTATTCCCTGCTGAAGGGTCCTTGAGCACAGTGCTTATATCCCACTATCTTCAGGGCCTCTAATCTGTATCTGACCATGGAGCAAACACAGTAACAAGATAACATATAACAGAGCATATATAATTTAAAAAATCTGCTGCCATGTATTTCATTATAATGTACAAAATGTGCTATATAAATTAAGTACTCCTCTTTCAACTTTTTAAATAAAGTTTCAAATGTGCAAAGACCGTGACGGGAAAGCCCACCCACATTTGGGGCTTGGGGGGGGGGCTCTCTAAACAGCTATGCTCCTAGCCTTATACAAGCCTACACCTTGTATAAATACAGCTTCTTTAGCTTAGACCTGCTGTTCCACTCAACATTGCTATCACTTTGTATTACTCACAACAAGTGTTACAATTACCAGTAATTATGGTTCCACCGCCGCTGATCACCTTATTAGTTCTTGTTTTAGTGTTAAGGACTCTTTGTGTATGGGAGTGGCATAGTTGTGGAGGGAATATCCAAGTAGCTTTCTTTCTATCAGGGCAGTCAGAAGATCAGGCCTTTGCAGTTCCTAGTTTGTTGCAGGATTGAATAAGGAAATCAACAGCAGGCCTTTCTAGAGCATAACCTGTGACGACTGAGGTGTGTTGCTAAGTGACAGGAGCCAAGATTTGGTGGCATAGCCGGTCACACACCACTTGGAAACTCTTCACACTCCTACACCATGTCATTGGCTGAGACATTTTTGTTATTGACTAAGACAGGGCTGTCATTGGTCCAGACAGAGCTGTCAATCATAGGGCCCCATGAGGGCTAGGGGCTGGGTGGGTTATGTGGGGGATGCCATTCCAAAACAGTGTTTTCATTACCCGCCTATCAAATATTTACAATGCTTTCTTATTTTTGCTTGACGCTTCACCAAAAGTGCATTATGTGAACAAGCTATGGCCTAGCATGGTGACATAGGGTTTTGGAATAATCACCTCTTCAGGAAAATGGAAAAAAACTACATGTACCAGTGGGAGATAAACAATTGAAAGCTTTTGATATTGGTTTTTACCTGCTCAACAGAGTTTAACCAGCAAACATTCTGATCAGTAGACTTTAAACAAAAACTTTAGATCTAACTAAAGATTAGGTTAATTTTCAAACTACAACAAACCAATTACAGATAAAGCTTTGAAATGTATATGCATACTTTTTATATTAATATTGTTCAGCCAGTTTAATTTTGGAACAATCTTGGCTTAGTATCTGTATAAGCATTATTGTTTTTAATGTGTGTTATACTTATTCTTACTTTTAGGTGCTGTGGCTTCTATGTTCTGGGTGGATGCGGAGCTCGGCAGTGACATTTATCTAGACGGTGAGATATTTAATTTAATGTGGTTGGAGAGCTAGTAGACAACCTTACAAGTAAGAAAAATATAAATAAATCATAAATGCATCAGAGCTTCAAGGTGACGTATGCAATATGCGTGATCCATAGTTTTTATAAGATTCTGTTATTAACCGTTGATGAGGTACTGGGCTAGGCCAGAGAGAAGGAAAAAAGCTAACAATGAGTTTGTCAGTTGTATTGTAAAAGACAACTTTGTATGTATTTCCCAAATGAATGCACCTAATTAATGGTTTAACTGGTTTAATGGTTAAACCAGTTGGACAAGACTGTACAAATGTTCAGTTGCTTTTTCATTTGTTAGGGTTGTTGCTGTTGTCTTAAAGCATCGCATTCCAGAAAACACACAATTCCTGGAATGGTCTCTCGCTGTCCAGATTGAATACTCAGCTGTCTGTTTTGTTGTGACAGACCTGCAGGCCAAAAGTGGAATTTAAGTGACTCAGAGAAAGTGTCTTAGAAAAACAGAATAAACTAGAGTGCAAAAGGTTTCTCCACTTCAAAAAAATGTGCAGTCTTGGTCGTAACTTTTTAATACATTTATTTGTTGGCTCTCAGGTATTGTTACTGTCATCGATGCCAAGTATGGAATGCAGGTATGTGTTTGAGTTTAATTGTATTTAGCTTAACTTGATAATATTGTTTTTCTGAAGTACCCCCTAAATCTCTCTATCTCACACATGGAGAGTATTTAAAAGGGACTGGGCAAATGACACCTGGTTAATGGCATCTAATTTAAAGGTGTCATGTTTGTTAGGGCAACACATTTCATGGCGTGGGTGACACTTTCCTCTGTCTTCACAGAAAAAGAGAGAGAAAGAGAAGGATGAACTATTATGTGAGAAGGAGGAAAGAGTAGAGATGATTTTAAAGTGAAGGAGTAATGGATATCAGATCAATATAATAGGGCTGTCATAGCCATTGCCCTCCTTTTCCCCCCATCCGTCTATTTAAATATTCATCTGAAGGGTGCAGGTTTTAAAGTGCCCTACGCACCTTAGCAATACTAGGATTGAGCTGAACTGAGTGGGAATTGCTGTTTTATTTTTTCATGCCCACTCATCACTCATTCAGTCTTTGAGGCAGCGGTGAAGACACACTGACAGATTAATGTCACATTGATGCTTAGAGGTCAGGATCTGGGGTCAAACCTTCTGATCTAGCTGTTATTACATGACAAAATCACTAGGAATTCCCCTTACAGATACAGCCACAGGAGACGAATAGAAAATCTCTTATATCCAGAGAGATTGAATGCTTTTCTTCACACATCTGTCACTTGTGTTTGCTGTTGCATCACGCTAAATTAAACATCTAGCCATTTGTGAGGGTGTTTTTAGAGTTTTTTCAATGAAAGCCACCATTTCAGCTGTGTCACTTTTTTACTTTCATCTTTCGTCTGAACTTTCCTGAGCTTTTAGGTCTAATTGAGTTCTCTCGTTTATATATCAAGCAACTAGCAGAGGAGAAACCAGAGGGACTTGTGAATGAAGCAGCAAGGTACGCTGTCTGTCTTCCCCCCACCCCGCGTGTCTGTCTGATCTCTCCTCTCTTGTGCCGTCTTCAGTCCAGCAGCTGCCTGCTGTTTTTGTTGGACAAATACACAAAGGGCCAGTTGTATGGCCCTTTGCACTGCAGGTCTTTGTTTGTGTTTTCACCTCTAAACTAAACAGCGGTCGGCTCCCATTTGAGTTTGGCATGTATTACGCTCTGCCACCCACTCACCCAAACATATACATACCCAGCCACCCACACACTAAGCTTGGGAGCGAGCCTGCAAGGTTGTAAAATGTACCTTGTAAAACAGTGAAGAAATGTTATCTATTGGAAACATAGTGAAGAAAGTAAGACATTATTATAGAGAATTATCCTACAAATGTTGTGTATCTTTATCAAATTAACCGATTCTTCAATACAATGTCATTTCAGGCAGATTGCCTTGGCGGACCTCACTATTATTAACAAGGCAGACCTGGTGACAAAGGAAGAGCTGGCCCAGCTCAGGGATACTGTCAGGTCAACATCAGACGCTGTATATCACATCACATAAACCTATCTCATTATGTAATCGAACTGCCAAAACGGTTGTTGGGCTTCAGGTCATCAAGCTTTTTAAAGTTTGCACCCTGTTCTGCCTTTTTACCTGTCTTAAACCAACGCTTCTGTGTCGACATTTGAGGAATAGACAGATGCAAGCGCAAAAATGGCCACAGACTAACTAAGAGCAGTATTATGGCAGTATTACTTAGTGGTCACTCGGGGGAAAGGTGTATAATGCACCACCTTAGTCCGGTCAAATTCATTATAGATTTAGGTTACTTGTACAAAATAATAAATCTTATTCTGATTAGTACTTAATTATTTTTTGGAGGCTGGACAAAATGTCCCGATTGAGGTGCTGGCTCTATTAATATATTAATATATTAATATATCAATATATCAATATATCATAGGAGTGAATAAAGAAGCACATAGAAATTGGTGTAAAAAAATGAGTGACTGATTAGCCTGGTTGTTTTGCTCTCCTTCACTCTTGTTATAATTGGTGAATACTTGTTAAATACTTGTTATGATCATGAAGACACACCTTCAGCACACTTCCTACTATATCATTCAATAAATAAATTCATAAAATAAATAGTGTTAAGCCACTTAATGTAATGAATGACTTAACTCAATTGTTTATACCCTCTCATTCTAGGTCTATCAATGGCCTTGTGAAGATTCTAGAAACTCAGAAATCAAGGTGAGTACATTTTCACGAGTAGAAAATGTCATCTTCATGTAAAAAGACGATATATTTCAGGCAGGTTTTGTACTTTGTTTGGGATAGTAGCATGCAGTCGCTGCTTAGATCTTTTCATCAAAGAAGCAGCAGTTCTGTCTTGAATTGCGTTAGGGCAACACACACACACACCAACACACACACACACACACACACACAAAAACACTGCTCCCCCATGAGGAAAGGCCAAAGCTCCCTGCACTGGTGTCCAGTTACCCACAAGTCTTTGGTCTCTGTCTCCCTCCCATCCCACAGAGTTGTGTGTGTATGTGTGTACATCCATGATAGGTGCATGTACACACATAAATGTGTGTGTTCTGGTCCTGTTGTATGCGTATTTATGTTTCAGCCCCCCAAGAGAGCTCAGGGTGATCAGATGAAAGATGCCGTGCAGTGAAGGGTTAATCAGAAAAACATTCGCACAGCTTTAGCTTCAGGTTTAGCCATCTACCATTAACCTAAACATCTTTGCTTCACATTACTTAGTTAGCTTCCATTTTATTTATGCTAACCTGGTGACAGGGCAATAGTTTTGTATTGTTTTTCATTATAGTTTTTAGTGGTATCCAATCAGGATGATCAAGATATCCTATTATGAAACACGAATAGTTCAAGTGATCAAGATACCAAATACTTCAATGTAAAATATCATTAACATGGGATTTTCAATTAGGCAGATGACCCCCATGATTATCAGCATAGTCCATATCGCTGCAAAAACTGCTTGACACCTGCTATGTTATATGTGCACTTTGATTAAATTGTAAATAAGTAAATGCACTGGTTGTCTTTATTTACAGAGTGGACCTGTCTGAAGTTTTGGATCTGCACTCCTTTGACAGTAAAAATGGCTCAAAGTGAGTTTGTTTTGTGCTGTATGGGTCTCATATTTATCCAGGATTTTTTTTATTTTTTTTTACTTCTAACTAATGGTTAACTTTTTTCTAATCTGAGGTCAAAACGTGTCAACAAGATACCACCTTTGACCCCTCCTTTGAACATGTGCTGTGAAACCCTGAAAACGTCTCCTCCTCTCTAGGCTGCCACTACGCTGACCTTGTCTGTTGCTAGTTTGCCAAAACTGTGCAGCCAGTAGTCTTTAATACTTGTTTACCATGTTTCCCTCTAATTAACAGACTTCTCTATAGAGTCTTTGCATCGCACCATGGGGAGCCGCCATATTGTAACCCCTGTAGAAACTCAGTCCAATGAATAGAGTCAGCGTTCCTCCCTCCATGTAAAAGGGAGGCTGTGGCGTTAAAGCTCTCTTACATGCCCTGAGCCTGTGTCCCCGAGACCAGCTGCAGAGGATTAGACCTGTGTGTTGGAGGCTCCCGAGGAGTTCCCCTTGTCTCAACAGATAGCTTCTTTTGCCCCTGCTTTTCAGAGCCCTAGCCCCTCCTCCAAAGAACCCACGCTGGCTGTTTGAAGCGGCCCCCCACCAGTCCACCTGTGTGGTACTAACAGTACACGGGGCCAAAGCTGCTGGACACAGTATTTAGCCTCTTGTGAGGTCAGAATGGGAAGGGTGGGAGGATTTAAGAGGCCAAAATAAGTACAGCTCATCCCTTCCATGAAAAAGAAGAGTTCAGAGATCTTGACAGTTGTATGCTGTGGTTAAAAGTTGAAGGCCATCAAGTCTCATGTTTAGTTCTCACGGGAATGTGTTACTGACAGGACATAGAGTCAACAGACAAAATTCAAGGTTCTTCAAACTCCATATAGACGTACTGCCCCAAAACCTTTTTATTAGTGTTTAATCCAAATGCATGGAATATGACTGCTTTGCTTTTCCTGTGTAAAGGGAATTAAATTAAACAAATTCTGAGGTCTACTAAACTGACCTCTGGCTTATAAACTCTACTCTCTTGACAGTTTAGCCAAGAAGCTCGAACTTGTGAAAAGCACCCGACCACATCTTGACAAGGTACTGTCCCATGTTTGTTGTATAACACATGTACATCTACGTAAGCTTGTCTCATCCCGGTTTGCTGATTTATTGAGTCCCCACAGTTTAGCCTTTAGGGCAAAAGAAATGCCGCATACTCCTTGCCAATCCTGTGACTTTCATTTCCCCAGGCCATAACACCCCAGTAAAAACTACCTTACAACTCCTTGGCTCTTTGTGTTAGGATCATCCTCAGTCTTTTGATGTTGTCTTATTAGACTGCAAAGACCCTGGGTCAAATACAGTAAAGACATTCATCCATTCTTTAGCATCAGGTAGAGGGATCTCACTCATAGTTTTTACTTCACTGGCTAGACTGGCCTTGGTACATTGTATGGGTTTACATACATACATGGGTTTATATACATCATTTGCAGTGAATTTCTCAATAAAACGCACGATAAGGATGAGGAACACTGTGATGTAGGCTAGGAATAGGAAGCCACTCTGTGTATACAAAATGTATGCTTCTTAAAATCACTATTATTGATTAGGAATTTCTAAATTATACAATTATTTCAGGATAGGTTTCCTGCTTTGACCCCTAACATTATCTTCCATGGCTGAAACGAGTAACGTTTAATACTTTACATATTATGGTCTTAAATTTTGTTTCGTACCCACACACTTCAATGGCGTATCAGGAGGGACGGGGGTTGTTTGTATGTGTCGCGTGGGTAAATACACTGCATTGTTGTCGCCGTTCTTCACCTCATTCCCGCATGAAGCTCAAAGTCCCTCACCCCCACCGCGCGGCCGCCCCGGGCGGGGGGGGGGGGGGGGGGGGGCGGGGGGGGCGGGGGGGGGGGGGGGGGGGGGGGG
>JAOEHI010012090.1:18865-30607 GCA_025447815.1 Percopsis transmontana
TTCCCCCGCGGGTACCCGCCTCCTTTCGTCCCAACCTCCCCCGCTGCTCCCCCCCTCCGCCTGGTGTACCCCCCCCCCCCCAACCCCCCCCCCCCTCCCCCCCAACCCCCCCCCCCCCCCCCCCCAGCGTTGCTCTTTTCATGTAAATGAGAGTGCTGTTTTACTGTTGTTATACCAAATGAAAAGGAAGTGTGTAATCTTAACACTTCTCCACAAAACACCAAATATCTGCAAAGTGCCCTTTTAATGCTGTAAGGAAGTATAGAAAGGAAGGGAGTGTGTGGGAGAAAATGGGATGCCTTTGCTGGGTTTCCACGTGCCAAAGAGGTTTGACATGCATATCATGAGTGAGCTAAAAGGGCTACTGCTCACAGTGTAAACATACCTGTAAGTGTTCCAAAGTGCAGTGTGTTACATTTTTTGTGTGTTCGATACGAAATTATATAATAATATTTTAATGACTGTTTTATTTATATTTTAAACTGTCATAACAATTACATAACGTTCTTTTTTTTTAGATTTCGGTTGTTCTCCACAAATGCATTGGTAAAATCTTTATTACATTGTGTTCGTGTTTCACAGAGTATTCTCACTGTGACATTCGAAGTGGCTGGAAATATTTCCGAAGAAGTCTTGAACATCTTTGTACAGGTATTGAAGGCTGCTTTAAAATTGAAACCTAAAGTTTTTATCTAAACTATCTTTTCTAATTAGCGGGAACTAAGGCAAACTGTTAAAAGATTAACCTAAATTCTCCCCTCTTTCAGAACCTTCTGTGGGAAAAGATGTATCAGAACAGAACAGGCATACCGATGACGGTAATCCGGTTAAAGGTACAACTGTTTGTTTTGTGTCTGTAATAATCGGATTCCACAGATTGTTTTAGTACTGGCTAATGTGTGTGTGTGTGTGTGCGTGTGTGTGTGCGTGCGTGTGTGTGTGTGTGCGTGTGTGTGTGTGTGCGTGTGTGTGTGTGTGCGTGTGTGTGCGTGTGTGTGTGTTTGTGTGTGTGTGCTCGTTCGTTCGTTTGTTCGTTCGTTCGTTCGTTCGTTCGTTCGTTCGTTCGTGTTCTCAGGGCATCCTCTCAGTGGCAGGTAAAGGCCACCAGGTGATGCTACAGGGGGTCCATGAGCTGTATGAACTGAACGAGACTCCACAGCTTTGGGGAGATGAGCTGCGAGTCAACAGGCTAGTCTTTATCGGTAAGCACACACACAGAAACCACAGGCTTGTCATATACACTACACCTACGCTGTATTTATCTTTGAATCAGGAGCATAACAGTTATCCATTGAAAATGTGTTTTTAATTGTTTATATAAAATAATGAAGTAGCCCTCTTTTAACCAGGATTTAACCAAAATCCCAGTGCAATAAGTACAGTATATTTATATTTAAGTACATCTATAAATAATTTATAAAAACAAAAAAACATTTCCACAGTGTGTTGTATCTATTGTATATATTGTAAGTTGGTTTGGATAAAAGTGTCTGCTAAATAACCTAATTGTATCTGATTGATACTGTTAACTAACTGGTAACTGTTTTTTGTGTGTGTTTTTTTTTTTTTAATCAAAAGCAATAACAAACATGACTATTGATTGACAACAGCAAATAAGATGTAATATTATATTGTATCCTGTGCATTAATCAAAACAATGCTGAAAGCCTAAGATTTTTACATTTGGATGGGTATGTGGGAGGCATTATGTGTGTATGTGTGGGGGGTCAGATTTGTGCTCTACTGTGTGCAGGAAGGAACCTGGACAGCGACGTTCTACAACACGAGTTCCTACGTACAGTGGTGCAGGAGGGACAAAAATAAAGTGTGAATTTTCATTGCCCCGTGACACGGTTAACTCTTGAAAAGGGTTGTACCCAGATACCAGATCATGGCACTGTGAGTGTCTTAGATCCGCGGATAAGCAAGATTGTTCACATCGGTTGCAGTTGTAGCCTAAATGGAGTAGTATATACAATACTTTGGTAATAGGCCATAATAACTGCTTCAGAGTAGGATTATACCTACATCAAGCCATTTTTCTGATGTGCTATAGGCTAGATGTGACGTTTTAAGTAGATATTAGCCCTCCAATTGATTTTTTTGGCTTTGATCTTGTGTTTATAAATTATTTCAAAATAAAGATTTTTAAAAAATCGTTCTGTGTGGCTTTATGATATTCATAATTAAATAGAATAAATAATATTAGATGAATTCCTCATTAGCAAAATAACAAATTAAATTATTGGTAACCTATTAGTTAACAATTCCAGAGTATTAACACAACAATAGGCACAGAAGGCTTTTTGTTTGGTGTTAAACGTTTCTCCATATCATGCATAAAGTTTCTCATCTATTAGCATCTTTGGTTTTATTAATGGAAAGAGAACGATTTTTTTTTAAATGCTCAGTAACCTAACAATTGAAGCCTATAATTGAAATTGAAATCCATTTTAAATAAATCGAACCAATTTGACATTTGTATCAGGATGTAATAGCCTAAAGGCAGGCAGACAACTTCACAATTATCGCCACAATTTTCACAAATATTTTGCACAAATATTAGGCTATTTACCATTTTCAGAGTTCGCCACAAACACTCTTTTTACTATGTACCAGAGCTTCAAATTTAGTTTTGGCACATTCGATGGGCCAGTCAGAACAATTAACATAAACACGCTCGCAAACACTGTCAGGTGAGGATATGGGAGGATTTTGCATAGGTCATTTGCAACATGGAGATGCATTACCAGGGGCGGCTTAACACGTATCAGAGTGTTGGACCGGTTTACTTTGAGGATTGCTGCATTCATTTATCCCGGTCATAAAACCGAGCGGAGCCCCGTTGCCCTGAGCACACCGTGCAGCTGGGCCGTTTCCTACTCGATTCTGATGCTGATTGCCTCGTTAAGTCGACTATAGCCTTCTTTTCTCAGAGGGCCGCAGGGAACTCCACCACGGTCATTCTCATGGTCACGCCCCCTGCGGCCATCCAGAGGTGTCAAACTAAACGAAACCACGGTGGTCCCGAGGGGAAGTGCTTCGTTTCTTATCACGAGTTTAGGTGTGGTGTTAAAACTTCCCTGCGCATCCCACCTCCAGCCGTGCTACTGTTCTACTGCAGCCCGCATAGAGGCCCCGTAGGAAATGTGTCCATATTCAAAGCAAATCCTTTGTCGTTTGATGTTTTTCAAATTCAGAGGTTATAAAATCTCGAAAACTTTTGAAGGTTAGGCCTATTATCCGGGGCTTTTGTTCAGTAATGTTGTTGTTTGCCGTAGAAATGAAATTGTTTATTCTTAGTTTTCAAGCGATGTTCATTTTAACTTTTCTTTTTTTAAAGTAATAATTAAAACATCGATATCCAAATAAATATAATTGCTATTTTTTTTACATTCATAGCATTAGTGTTGTAAGTTGACTTTGGGAGCGTTAGCATTTAAGGATTACTGTTTCTTGGAGATGCCCCCCGCCCCCAACCCCCTTGAGATAGCTTGTTTGTTTCAGCACCCCGCCGCGAGAGGCCAATCTGATAGGTCGTGCGGGTGAATTGGGGGTGGCTTGCGGGGCAGCAGCCCTCAAGCATATAAAGCCTCAGCACTGACACAACAGCAGACAACCCCGTCAACCAGGATCAGACAATCTCTTTCTTAACGCGCTTTTACGCACGGCTGAGGGCCTTTTACGCACAGCAAACCATCGATGCCGCTGTGATACCGTTATATGCTTTTTAGAAAATTCCTCGTCTGACAATGACTCTCTCCAGTGAATTTGACGCTGCCCACCACGCCGCCTCGCCTCTGGAGGAAGATGAGATTGACATTGTAGGAGAGAACGAGAGAGCACGCGGCCATAACCGGTTGTACGACCAGGGCTCCTCAGCCGAATCTGGTGCTGAGTTCGACTGCTCTGAACTCGACTCTTCTGGCGAGAGTGAGACCAGCTTCTGTACGGACGCGCCGCTGTCCAGGAGAGGCCAGAACAGCTCCGTGAAGCCGCCCTACTCCTACATTGCACTCATCACCATGGCAATCCTACAGAGCCCCATGAAGAAACTGACGCTGAGTGGGATCTGTGATTTCATCAGCAACAAGTTCCCATACTACCGGGAGAAGTTTCCCGCTTGGCAGAACTCCATCAGACACAACCTGTCACTCAATGACTGCTTCATCAAGATTCCCAGGGAACCCGGCAACCCCGGCAAAGGCAACTACTGGTCGCTCGATCCCGCTTCCGAGGACATGTTCGACAATGGCAGCTTCCTTCGGCGCAGAAAGAGATTCAAGCGGAACCAGCCGGAGTTCAGTAAAGATGGTCTCATGTTTTACCCAAACTATTATCGACCTTACGGGCAACCCTACAGCATACAGGGACAAGTGAGCGCCCCGGCTGCCCCCATTCATTACATGCCTCTCCAGGAAGGTTTTATGATCCCCCCTTCCTCCTACCACGTCCCTTACCCTGGTCTGAACGCTCACGGGAGTGTCGGTGGTACTAAAGACTTAAGAGTGCAGCTTTACGCAACAGCCCCCCATGGGGAGCCCAAGAAAAGGTGTTCCTTCAGCATCGACAGCATCATCAGCAAACCGTCTTCTACCGTTCCAGTGAACTCAAAGTTCCAGCAGGACCCTGTTAGTTCAATTGGTTATGGTCATGTCCTCAAGAGCCCTGCTTCCTGTTTAGTTCCCACTTTTCTCCAGGCGTCAAGGACCCCATTCTGCCCACCAGTTGTACTGAACACTGTCCCTTCAATAGGAGAACGGTCTTACACTCGCTGTTAAAGCCCTGGCCACTGACATTTCTACATGTTTTTGTAGGTTATGTAGACCTACTGATGTGTGATAACATGTAATTGTGCATTTCTTACAGAAAATGTTAATTGAATTCAATGTTATTTATGTGTAACGTGACATTGAAAGTTATGTCTGACTGTAAATAAGAGAAGTTATAATATATTGGTGAAAGTCCAACGGGACACAACAAATGTTGAATGTATTTTATGATTCATTTATTTGTTAAAATAAACGATTTAAAATATTATTTCTGTTGATTTCACTTTAGACTATTTTAAAATTCGTAAACAATTATTCGCACAGGTAGTCTATTAAACTATGAACGAATTCCCTTAAATAACTAAATAACATGTGTTTATTACTAAATACGCCAATAGGCCTACTTCGAATATCAATATAATATGTACACAAGAATAATGCTTAAGTAAACACATTTAGAGGGTAATTTAAAAGACTACAACTTTGTTATTATAACTAAATGTAAAAATCGTGTAAAGGGGCAACTTACCCCACGGCCCGGGAATTATGCCCCCATACCGGGGGGAAGAAGCCCTCAGGACCTCATCTTGCATCATGAGTCATTCTGTGATCCAAACTTCGTATTTATGTATAAACTTTATTTTAAAAATTTTACGTTGCTCTTACTTTAACTGCAACATAGGCTAAGCATCCGTGCTCGGCGAAGAATGCATCGTCTTTCCCCGGTTTACCCTATGCTAAGGCTAGTGTTAATAGACCTGTTGTATATTAATATATGTAGAATAGTAAAGTACAGTGTTTGGAGACTAATAAAAAGAATGTGTTACAGAGAAGCGCTCGTTGTCCAACTTTCAGTTCTTCACTTGTGCCTCAAGGTGGCGCTATTAAACAAATTTTGAAGCAGTAACCGTTTTCACCACCATGCCAGGCCATCAATGAAGAATTGTATGTCGTCCGTTGACCTATGCAACTGTGTAACTCTCACACATTGTTAGTGCATAGTTTATTTTACATAGGCCTATGTATAGCCTACAATAATAAAGATGCATTCCAGCATAAGTAGACCAAATTATTTTATGGGGGCAACGGGCCTCTGGTCATAACACCCGCTTCAAACGTGACTGTTGATAATGTCCGTCAATGGAAATACTTAATCCCTAAACTACCAATGCATATCGCCTCATAAGCGTGGACAGACACCAACGGGTCCGGTTGCAGACAGGGTCGAAACAATTCCCTCAGCAGCCCCGAGTCTATTTTTGGCCAAAAGCGCAGCTGATTGTAGGGGCTTTTGGCCCTCCCTAAGGTTTTGGCAGGCAGTTGTCCTTGTACGAGCGTCTGGTTTATTAGGAAAGTGGGAGTTGTCAAGAGGCAGTGTAGCATACAGTTTACTGAACTGATCGTTTGCGCGCACTTAACTTCATGTGAGGATTTCTCTCACACGGGCAGGCCTCCCGTTTTTAGGTGAAGTCATTAGTGGCTTACAACAACTTAAGAGACAAGACAGAAGAGTTGACTGGGGGTTGGTCTTCATTTTAGCCGATTCATCCCTGACCGTAGGCTACTGGAGTGCTGCCATTGGGTAAGCCCTAATCATCTGGGAGAAACAGAACCCTGTTATGCATTTTATGATCTGCTCCAGCCCGGCGTTAACCTATATGCCTTACTAACCGCGTCACTTTTACTGTAACCTGGAGGATGGAGACGAGCCCCATCCCCGTGGTGACAGTCCAAACGGCCCCTTTCGACGACCAGCGACCCGGTACCAATGGGCTTCGGAGAAAGACGGCGATGTTCGAAGGGAGGAAGAACTACCTGCAGAACTACATCCAGAGCGTCCTGTCCTCCATAGACCTGCGGGACCGCCAGGGTTGCACTATGGTGGTGGGCTGCGACGGGAGGTACTTCAGCCGAGCTGCCACGGAGGTTATAGTGCAGATGGCAGCTGCGAATGGCGTAAGTAAATAAAGCCATAGGATAGGCTACTGTGGAGCGGTTCATGACGGGTCGCATATAACACTAGACAAGAAAATGGTGATGACACATTAGGACGATTAGTTACATAATGTTTAGACTGTAGGCTTATATGCTTGACCTACAGTCATTCTAATTCATAGTCTACAACATCATCGCGGGAAGAAACGTTAGGTTCCAGACTGGATTATAGTAATAACCAATAACACAGACTGCTATCCCTAGTAATCCAAATGTAACGAGTGTGAGTTCAGGCAACATAAAAACAAAGCAGAAGATGAGAAAGGAGTTCTCAGAGTCCCAGGGGACCCCTGGAAAGGGCTGCCCTCAGATCTGTGTGATTGGTTTGGACAGGCTCCAAAGGAACATCTGAAGGGAATATAATTTGTTTTTGAGATTGGCCTATTTTCTTTTTCTGCTGACCCAGCCAAGTGTCTCTCGCCGCCTGTCTTATCGGCATTTCCATCCATCCTGCTTTGCTTTCCTGCCTACGCACGTTCCCCCTTTCCCTCTATCAATTTGAGGATACTTACTGGCGTTGAATCAAAAGTCATGGCAATACGAGGGGGACGTTATTCTCTCAATACTGTACAGAATGTTACTGTATCTACTGTCACTCAAGAACACCAAGATTGCAGTTGGATAAATGTTTATTGTCCATAACATTAAACGTGCATTTGATGGCTAAACCATAGTTAGAGTGGTTACATTGGCCCTTTGACACACCCACTGTCTCATAGTCACTTCACAGAGACACGCATAACATGTACAGTCTGATTTCTAAGGGGATGCACTGACGTCAGGGGTCTGAATTCCTCCGCAGTGAGGACACTTTTATTTAGAATGGTTGATATGTGAGAGCTGAATTATGGGAGATGATGCCATTACCACTTTATAAGTGGCATACGTATGCTAAATTGAGAGGGTAACTCCTTTGCTAGGATATTTAGGTAACCTCTTGGGACACAGTTTAAAGTGGGATGTCATGTAGGCACCTGGAGAACAATCACATGCTTTAGTGTTTCTGTTTAGCCATGTACACCTAAACAATTGCAGCACAATCCCCCTTGGGAAATGTCTAGACAAACCACTAATGGTTCTGCTTATGGGACAACTCCTGATTGACCAAAATGACTATCGAGTGCCAGGCAGTAACATCCAGCATGTGGCCCTAATTCCTGCTCCGTACAGATCGGACGCCTGGTGATTGGCCACAACGGGCTCCTGTCAACGCCTGCGGTTTCCTGCATCATCAGGAAGATCAAGGCGATTGGTGGAATCATCCTCACAGCTAGTCACAATCCCGGTGGGCCCGGCGGAGACTTTGGGATCAAGTTCAATGTGGCAAATGGAGGTGAGGACTGGCGGGGTATGTTTAGCAACAGGGAATTTTGAAACATACACTATAAATACATGCTTGTTAAAGGTACACTCCTTGATATTATTATAGCGGCTCAGCTCACTGTTTATGTTTAAAACATAACTGGGAATAATGGTGCACGTGGCTGTGGGGGGGGGGGGTAGAGAGAGACATGAGCCTCTCAGCATTCTTTCCTCCACTGGTAGGTCCATCTTCAGACTCGGTGATGGAGAGAATCCACCAGGTGAGCAAGACCCTGGAAGAGTATGCTATCTGCCCCGACCTCCACATTGACCTCTCCAGGCTGGGAAGACAAGACTTTGACCTGGAGAACAAGTTCAAGCCTTTCAGAGGTAGTTTAGGAATCCCACATTTACCAACCAACCAAGAATACACAAAACAGAATAAACCGACTACAAACAGCAAGCACAGAATAAACCAACTGTCTGCCTGCCTATCTGCCTAAACTACCTTTATATTTTGTAGTGGAGATCGTGGACTCTGTTGAGGTGTATCTCAACCTGCTGAGAAGCATTTTTGACTTCAACGCCATCAAGAGTCTCCTGACAGGACCAGATCAACTCAAGATACACATAGACGCCATGAATGGAGGTGAGAAAAAATATACAGTATGCACATCCCATCATAATAGGCTATGAGACTGCTACTGTCTAAAACCAAACATGTCTTTTGTTGGACGCTTCTCTTCTCTTCTCTTCTCTTCTCTTCTCTTCTCTTCTCTTCTCTTCTGTGTTCTGTTATATTACAGTGATGGGACCCTATGTGCGTAGAATCCTGTGTGATGAGCTGGGGGCCCCTGTTAACTCTGCCGTCAACTGCGTCCCCCTGGAAGACTTTGGGGGCCGACCTCCTGAGCCCAACCTGACCTATGCCACCGCACTCCTAGATGCAATGAAAGGAGGGGAGTTCGGCTTTGGCGCTGCCTTCGATGCAGATGGGGTAGGATGTCCATTACTGTGTTAAGAGATGTTGTGTATTATAATGTATAATTTGGCATTTTATTCATTTATTGAATCATTCATTCATTCATTCATTTAGTTATGAATTAATAAACAGAAAAATCTTACTGTAATAAATGTAATTTAGTTTAATCTAGGATTCTATAGTTTATACCTCTGTCAGAGAGCCAGGGTTGTTTTGCTTATTGATATAAGTGAGGCAATGGGGACCAGCTAATACTGTGTATGTCCCTTACATCATCAAGCCGCTCAGTTTTTCCACAGTGTCCTCCCAGAATCATTTCTACTGCTCACACACACAGACACACACACACACATGATTGAATAGCAGCTAGAGAATAGTGTAAGTTTTTTCCACAAGGATTGGTAATTTACAGTAAATGAATGTAATCTGAGCAGGTTTAACACAAACACTGGATCACTGTTGTATAATAACTAAAATGTCCATAATCCCTTGACAACGGATTTTGAGTGGCCTGTGGTCAGTATTTTTGAAGTCAGTTGCACTGTATGTCTTCAGACTAGTGTTTGCACTATAACTGGCTATTAGTACTTAGAATTATAATCTAAATATATTTAAAGGTACACTCCCTGATTCCATTGTAGCACCCCTAGAACCCAAAATGTACACCATAGCTCACTTATGTTTTGCTGCACCGGTTTTAACCACAAGGGCCAATTTCGGACAGAAATCGAGGAGTGTGCCTTTAATACTTTTCAGCTTTCGCCGCAGACTGTAACCTAATGACTATTGATTATTGCGTTGGTGCTGTGTCGTCAGGACCGCTACATGATCTTAGGAGAGAACGGCTTCTTCGTAAACCCTTCAGACTCCGTGGCCATCATGGCCGCCAACCTCTCTGCCATCCCCTACTTCAGACAGTTGGGCCTCCGGGGCTTTGCAAGGAGCATGGCCACTAGCACTGCCCTTGACAGGTAGGACACACACACACACACACACACACACACAGACACACACACACATACTGTAGATGCACTGTGTATAAAAAGACTCATTTTTAAATTGACACAATTGTACTCATTGTAAGTCGCTTTTGATAAAAGTGTCTGCTAACTTACCTTACATTATATTTGTATTACAGTATTATAACTTACAGTATGTATACACAGATAGACACACACATACACAAGCACACTTGTATTCATAATCTATAAATACTGCAAGGCTATAGTAAAGCCGCACATCTACTCACTACTGAGTGAGTAGATGTGATCACAGTTAAAGTCATCTATATTACTGTAGCATTGTTCCAGGTAGAGCAAACCCTGCTCTGCTCCCCAACGTGACAGTGACTGAAGCAGATCATACATGTACAAGACAGTCTTTAGAAGCAATATCTGGTTTCTTCCCTTTTTACTTAAAGATCAATTTTTTTACAAATCAGAAAGCAGTTTTTTATTTTTGACTTTTGTCCAAAAGTTGGTTCAGTTTAGAGGGTGCGGTTGATTTCTGTGTTACATTTGACCCTTTAAGAAAGTGATTTTGTGCACTGCAAAACTCGAGACACATGCGCATTAGCACATGTACACATGCACTAATCTACGTCACGCTGCTCCCCAAGGCTGTGTCTTGTGATGTTAATGTTGGGGGGTCTACAAAATACCCTAAGAGCATTGTTTGGGGATTCTGGCTACACACACACACACACACACGCACAGAGCCCCATCCTTTACTGTGGTTTGACTGGTTCAATGATATCATGGCTTTAATTCCCTAGTGAGCCATTGTTTGTTCCACTCCTGCCGCATGACGTGCATAACATATAAATCAATACAGACACCGGTGATAGCCGGAGCTGAGCAGGGGAGAGAAGGAGAGGTCGAATCCCTGTGTGATTAAACGCTGCAGAAATACAGTTCTACGTATCTTGTTCTGCCCCCTTATTACGGCCTCGTGGTTCAGGGTGTTAGTAAGTAGAACCACGCGCACACACCCGCGTCTTTCCCATCACTCTACTGGTCCCGAGATAAGCCATTCACCTCCTTAGCGCTTCACTCCACTATCACTAGCTAGACGGATCCTGCATGGCTGAGGGGCCCAGGGAGTGTTGCGGCGCTTAGTAAAGTGTGGTGTTGTATAATGGAATCTGACCAAATGTAGGCCTTATTAGGCCAGCAAGTTGACTGTGTGTGTTGCCCTACTGTGTGTTTATGCAGAGTTAGCCAAACTAGGATATCTGCGCTATACAAATGTGACGGCTCTGTGTGTGTGTGTTTGTGTGTTTGTGTGTGTTCATGGGTGGGTGGTTCTGTAAGGAGCGAGGGAAAGAAATGGGCTGTGTTTAAGGTTTAATGTTTAGATTTGCTGTAAGATTTAGATAGTCCCATTTGCTTTGAAAGGGAGTTTGCGACTGTGTGTGAATGCTTGCGTTTGTGTGTATTAAATCCTCATTACAACAACTAATTCATCTCTCAGTAATCCAATTAATATTCACCGTGCCAGCTCCCGAGTGGAGTCTAAGTCTGCACTCAGCTGATGCCAGGAGGAAGGGTCCCGAGGAAGAGGTGGTGGGAGGCGGGCGGGGGGGGGGGGGGGGGGGTTTAGGGGGTTTTGGAGGTAAAAAAGGGACCAACCGGGGCCCAGGGCGGGGTGGGGGGGAGTGGTGGGGATTAAAGGGGGGGTGGGCCGGGCACG
>JAOEHI010012101.1:0-32046 GCA_025447815.1 Percopsis transmontana
ACGGGCTGTGTGCTCCTGATGCTGGTCTGGGTGAAATGATTACCAGGTGCCATAATTAAAGGTTTCGAATGCAGCTGCGCATGCGCACATAACGTAACATATCTGATTTAATTTAATTGTACATATCCTTTTTCCCCTGAGTGAGCTGAAAGTCTCAACAATTGTGTTGCATTCGTCAAATGTGCTGTCCTAAATAGTTTGTATTGTCCCACTCTGGCATCTGTGTTTTGCCCAATAGGAAGCTGACTACCCTGTCCATGAGCAGATAGACCTGTATGATGATGTCATATCCCCGTCAGCCAATAATGGCGATGCTCCAGAGGACAGGGACTACTTAGACGCACTGCCTGCGCCAGGGGGCGCTGAAGGGGGGAAGAGTGCCCCGCCTAATGTGGTCTACACCTACACAGGCAAACGGATTGCCCTGTACATTGGGAACCTCACATGGGTACGTCCACAACATTTTTTTGTAGCCTTAATGTCTGGATTTCTACTCGTACTATAGGTATATATGTGTGTGTGTATATATATATATATATATATATATATATATATATATGCTGCTTTTATGTGGCACTGATGATGATAAACATAATGGGACATGTTAAAGTAACAATGAAGTGTCGTTAAGAGATCCCCTCAATTAATCTTATAACGGCAATCATTTTGACTGTCATTACTCTGAGCACAGTGCTTAATGTGAGCATGGCTTCCTCTGTTACAGTGGACAACAGATGAGGATCTGACTGAAGCCATCCGATCAATAGGAATTACCGATGTGCTGGAGATCAAGTTCTTTGAGAACAGAGCCAATGGCCAGTCCAAGGGGTAAGCTTAGCTGAATCTGCGATGGTGGGGATATTCAGTTATAACAGTCACAATTTAAATTGTGTTCTGTCACTAATCACAGTTCTAATCATCAGTATAATGACACTAAATCAATGATGTCTCCTAGATTCGCGCTGGTGTGTGTGGGCTCAGAAGCATCATCCAGAAAGTTAATGGAGCTGCTATCTAAGAGGGAACTCCACGGCCAGAATCCTATTGTCACGCCATGCAACAAACAGTCCCTCAGCCAGTTTGAGATGCAGTCCCGTAAAAGTAGGTAGAATCTCGTGCTCCCTCCCGCCGACGTGTAATAGGCCAATGGCAAACGAAAAGTACAACTATTTGGAGCAGGTTAAACTTGCATGATGGTGATGCGTCGACGGCAGTCCCTCCATAGGCCATTCAAAGTAAGGTAGACTACAGTACAGACGCACGTTGTGAAATTAAAAGTCACGTCCTTTCAATAGTGGTTCTAAAAGTGGGAGTTATGAGAGGATTTAGAAACCGTTTTATGGGTTTAACAGGTGCCTCTCGATGCAAACGAGTCACTGTCCGCTTGTTTTTTAATTCTTTTGGTCCAGGTACCCAGTCAGGGCAGATGTCAGGCGAGGGGAAGGCCGGTCCGCCCGGTATTGGGCCACGTGGCTTCCCCATGGGCGGTCGAGGCAGAGGCAGGTTCCCTGGACCCCCTGGCCCTGGAGATCGTTTCCCTGGCCCTATTGGCCCCGGAGGGCCCCCACCACACTTCCCCGGTTAGTTTCAAGAGTACTGCACGCATATACTAGTTGGTCTCTGTATAAAGAAGCATTTATTTATGGAAACTTCAAATTAAAACTAAACGGAAGTCAATGGTTGTATATACAAAGGGCTGTGCTTAGCAATCCGTAAGGAGTTGTGTAATATAAAGACAACCATACGCGTTCACCTGTTTATATTTAAACCTCATTTATCCTGATGCTGAAAGTTAAACCAGTCAGAGTAGCCGTTTGCAGGGCATTCATTTTTTCAGATTCCCTCTTAATCCAACACCCACAGCTATGTGTTCTGCGTTTACCAAAATTCTCATTATTCAGTGACTTGGCAGGGTACAAAATGCTGTAAGGCTTGCAATGGTCTTACTTATTAAGCCATTCAGGACAAATTAACCTAAGCTATAGATACAGGCCCGGTTTGTTGCAATCCATAACACCAGGATTTTTTTTTATTAATCTACCAGCATGACTGTAATATCTTTGAACCACTTAATAAAACCAAACGCCGGATAACGTTGGTATCACATAAAACCCGTTTCTCTTCAAGGCAGTGGTGGCCTGTCAGTGCTGCCCATGCCACGCTACTACTCGCCTACTGCATGGAATGTAGGCCCTTCTTTGTGTGTGTGTGTGTGTGTGTGTTTGTAGCCGGAGAGGAGCCTGCCACCTTTTCCGTTTCTATCTCTCACCTTGTCTTTTGGACCTGTAATTTTCCCTCTCCATTTCCGGATACGGAAACCCTGCTTTAATAACTGCCGTTGCTGCCCCTGCTTTCTTTTGAAAACGTCCACCTTCTCTCTTTGGCAAGCATTTCCCAGAGGCTCTGCTGCAAAAACCCTCTTCCGGTGCTGTAATGAGCACGTAATATGCAAGGATATAGACGGAGCCACCAGCTTGTCTCGTCCCCCCTCTTTGTCTTTCATCCCACCTCTTCCCATCTGTCCTCTGCTTTTTGGCTGGTGCCCTGTGCTGTTGGGCCATGATAGGCCGTTTGGAGGGAAGACTTGTGATTGGTTTGTTTTCTCCCCCCCATTAGGCGCGGGGATGAGACCAGATCTGATTAGGCACCCAGATGGCCCTCTGATGGATATGAATTTCAATCCCTTCCCGCCGGGGGGAAGGGACGGGAGCTGGCGACCCAGAGGTGATACACCTCAATTGATTTGATTGGTTCGATCGATTGACGTTTTATCCTAACCCTGCGGCAGGTGTTTGTAGAGACAACTTTGCCACTGAAAGTGTCATGGCCGAGTCTCCCAGATTAGATCAGTTTATCGCATTCGATTGCAGAATCACATCTTTTTGCGTCTTATAAAATGTACAGTGTTTTCGTCAGTGGAAAATGGCGAATAGATGGCTAGATTTCTATGGATTAATGTGTGTTCTGTTAAGAAAACATCTCCAGCGTTTTTATAGTTTAAATGTCAAATTTTGCTGTTAACCTATCAGCATTCAAAAAAAACTTTTGTGCAGACACAAATTAGACGACATTTTAAATGGCCTGAAAAATATTTCAGGAACGTTTTTTTTTTGTGCATATTCGCCCCATTTGACCCTGAATTACAACTGCTGGAATATGGCAAAATTTCATATTACAGTGACTGTCTCTAGGAGCAGCTCTGAACAGCATACAGGCAGTGTGGTTCATGTCTGCTGCTGTTGCTATGCGACCATTAAGAACCCATCTTAAGTACTGCACTTACTAAAGGTAGTATATTTAGCTTGGAGTGCTTTTCTTTCGAAGCAAAACGGTGGTGAAAGCCAAGTGCAGTGCATTTCTTCCATTGGCAGGGAAAATCGGTCTTTAATCACAACCTATGAGTTTTGCTGTGACTTTTGTACGTTCCTGCTGGCTTTTACATTTATAATGGCATTATCTAAGATGCCCTTTGTGTTTTACATTCTGTCTACCTTCTAACCCATTCTGCATCTTTTAACCCTTGTTTGCCGAGGTTATCGTTTGCAGCCCCTCTAGTTTTCCACCTAGCCTTTTGTGATGTTTGGGTTCTTGTCTCCAAACTACCTTTTTGTGGTTCCCTCCTTTTTTTTTTTTTGGTGAACTTGGTGGCCTGCCAATTATGAAATTGAGAAAATTATGAGAATTTGGTGGTGGACAGTTGGGTTTTATTTGTTTTTATGTAGTTGGCAACTCATGGGACTATGCTTGGTACTACACACAACCTCTGAAATCTGACCCTTTGGGTCAGGATGCTGGATGCACTCCAGAATACTTCAAGCTTTCTGTTCTAACATTGAGTGAAAGTAAAACTTAGACGCACGGCCTTCGTGTGGCTCACCGTTGTTTGTCGTTGTGTGTTCTAGGTGGGATGCAGGGACCCCCTCGTCCCCCTCCCGGACCACCTGGCCCCCCTGGACCTCCAGGACCTCCTCCCCCCGGCCAAGGGTTGCCTCCTCCCCTCTCTGGGCCCCCTAACCGTGGAGACCGCCCTCCTCCCCCGGTCATGTTCCCCGGTCAGTTTGGCCAGCCCCCCATGGGACCCATGCCCCCTGGCCCACCTCCACCAGGATACGGCCCTCCCCCTGGACCCCCACCACCGCAGCAAGGTCCCCCACCTCCAGGTCCCTTTCCTCCGCGGCCCCCAGGCCCTATCGGGCCCCCTATGGCCCTGGCCCCGCCTCCCCACATGCCTGGCCCTCCGCCTGGTGGACCCCCACCTGCCCCCCACGTCAACCCGGCCTTCTTTCCGCCGCCTGGAAACAACCCTATGCCCCCCAACGACAACCGAGGGCCCCCCGGACCCAACGACCCCTACGGACGTCCGCCACCCTATGAGAGGGGAGACTACGGCCCCGGAGGACGGTAGGGAACTATTAAGCACGTTTTGGCTCATATCTACACTTGAGTCACTGACTCTGCCTATAAAATGACACTTGACTGCGTTGTACTCTCAATGGTGTGTGTGTGTAGGGAGATGGAGGCGTCACGGACCCCTCTGAGTGAAGCAGAGTTTGAGGAGATCATGAACAGGAACAGAGCCATCTCCTCCAGCGCTATATCTAGAGCCGTGTCCGACGCAAGTGCTGGTAACAAATGTGACTTATACACACACCCATGCCTGCCACACGTATCCATCTGTGCTTTCCCTTGCTCACCCACACGCCTGTCCTCCCTCCGCTCGTTGCCGTCTAGCTGACTATGGCAGCGCAATAGAGACCCTGGTGACCGCCATCAGCCTGATAAAGCAGTCCAAGGTGTCCGCAGACGACCGCTGTAAAGTCCTCATCAGTTCCTTGCAGGACTGCCTCCACGGCATTGAGTCCAAGAGCTACGGGTCTGCCTCCAGGTAACTGGCTCCACACGGCCGACTAGCGCGTTGTCACTGTGTCTTGGGGCTGATTGTTGGCTCTAGAGCCATTGTCTCTCAGAGTAAGTGATGCTTGCTGTACGGCTTTGTCTTAAAAGCATTCTGTATCTATAGAAGACCGCCAGGGGCGCTAAGACGTGACATTGGATCATATTATTTTGGAACATGCAGTGAAATAAACTAGGAACGTAGTGCCATCTAAAATGTACGAAGCAACCTTTGTGCTTTAGGCTCTAGCAGGAGCTGCCTTGAATGTAACCCAGTACCTTTCTGCCTTTTTCAGGCGCGAACGCTCCAGGGAACGTGACCATAGCCGCTCCAGGGAGAAAAGCAGACGGCACAAATCCCGCAGTCGCGATCGGCACGAAGACTACAGGGATTACCGCGAGCGCAGCCGGGAACGGGACCGCCACCGCGAGAGGGACCGCGACAGAGACCGCGAGAGGGAGAGGGAATACCGCCACCGCTAGGCAGGAGGGTATGTAACTGTCTTTACTTTTCTCGTCTTGTTCTTTCCAACTGTCTGTCAGTGTGGGTGGGGTTTCCTTCTCTCCTGTGTCTGTCACCACTTTGTCCTCCAGGCCTGGGCTGAACCAGGCTAGTCAAGGTACGAGTAAGCTCATCTTCAAGGCAGAGGAACTGGCAGGTAGGTGTAAGGTAAGGCCACTGTTCTCCATGAACTCTTTCTTTATGGTCTTCATTTATTTTGTTTCTCAGAAAATGTGTGGTTTTCACATTAGTAATGATGTATTTCATACGGAAGTCTAGGGATGTAACTTTTTGACTTGAAAATGGTCTTTTACACATTTGGACTTGTTGGTGTACAGGCCACTGTGGCTGTGAAATTTCCAAATTTGCTTGACAGCTTTTATCAAACAACTGGAATAGATCAAGGACTTCTTTAAGAATGTAGAATTGATGTATGTGGTGCAGAAAATACATATGTGTACCACCAAGTCGGAGCTCGCGATTAAAGGCACTAAACAGTTTTCTACCATTTCCCAATGTTTTGTTTTTTTTGTAATTCATCTATGTTTCTGACATCAGAAAATGAGGCCGTCTGCAACCAAGTAGTTAATTTCATTATAATGCTTTCCGAAAGCTTGGCAATGCTTTGCAAAATTGCAGATTTTTTGATTGAACTACTGACGATGGGGCTCATGGGAAAAATATCGCTTCAGCAAAATTCCTTTTTTGTAGTGCCTTTTTAACCATCATTCAGTTCTCTTATGCTATTAGGAAATATTGCCGGTTGAAATTGCAAAAGTGCCAGGTGAACTTGGATGTGCCAGCCACTGTGGCCAGTCAACAAAACAGTAGGGTTACATGTAAAATTATGATATAATGCCGCTAATATTGAAGTGTTAGCCACAGTTCTATTTAGTATAATTTTGGAGTTTGAGTGGAAAGTAGTTTTTCCACAGGATTGTTGTCCATAGTTGGTCCAGGATATGGTATTTGTCCCGTTTTAAAAAGGTCCCTATTCCTAATATGAAATTGTACTTTTTACAGATGCTTTAGGCTTTTGTGGCAGTTTTTTATTTTATATTATGTTGACCAGTCTACATTGAAATTAAGACTTCTATGTTTCTTTAAGGCCCCTAAACTAAAATTTCATATACATGAACATTTGCAAAATGTGATCTTTGTAAATGTCTTACACTTTCATTTGGAAACCTAAAATATGTTAAGTGAATGAGAATTAAGTTACATGAATCGTTATCTCATGGCTAAGCATAGCTTTTTAGACCAAAAAAGTTTGACTGTAATTTTTATACATTGTGCCAACCGACTGTAATTTGTCTGTATTTTCTATTGTAGTATTGTTGGTGTTGACATGGTCTTATCTAAGTTTGCCACAATTTATTCCCAAACCCTTCGTAACATATTCTGACATCCTAGATGTTAGCGTTGGGTCTTGTGAGTGATGTATAATATATTGTGCTGGGCTTGTAAACATCAGCTAAGCAATAAAATGGGCCGAGGTAAAATTTCATGACATTTTTCTACATATTCTACTTGCACATTCTGTCTAGGAAGTGCATTGTTATACTGTCCTATTCATTGTCAGATCTTACCAATGCTAAGAAAATGCCTGATATTAGCCTTATTTATAGAAATAATACATAGTTAAGTCAAACATCTTCACATACGGAAGACAAATTATCAATAGTCAAATTTAAAAACTTTATTTCCAGTTTCCATCATTTAGTAGTCCAAAGTTCATATTGGGGAACGTGAGTAACTAATCGATTTGGTATCGAATTTGCTAACTTAAATACTATTCTATTAGTTGGACTAGAGCACTTAAATATTTTATCATCTGGTAAGAGCAATTAGATTTGTCTTCATGAATTTTTCCCATGCTAGACCACGAAATAAAATGAAATTGTTCTATGGACCAATTGTTCCATAGATTTATGATTTTGTGGTTTTTCTCAGCTTGTTGAAACAAAAAATATTGTTGGTGTTGTGTTTTTTCCCTGGCAAAAAGTTGGCCGCCATTTTTTTTTTCTTTAGTGAAAAGGGCTTGCAATGACACTGATGTTTCCTGTGGGAAATCTGTCAATTCGACCTCTGTTGGCATTTAGCTTAGGGCTAGGCATTTGGAGCATTTTTTATTAGTATCAGTTGTTTATCGTTGTGATTTATACACTGTAGTTTGAGTAGAGCTCAGTGTGAGAACATTTAGCTATCATGTACTGTTGATATTACTGATAGTTTTATAGAGTTCTGTATTTATCTTTAGTTATTTTCAAGGCATTACGAACATGTAAAATGGACTTGTATTTATACACAGGGAGGTTTAATTTGTCTGAAATGTCTCTTTAAAAATGGCTAGTTTAAAGTATCTTTTAGCCCTCTTTGATAGATGCCCCACAAAGTAGAAATGGGCTTACATCATAACGCACAAACTTTTCAGAACCTAGCAATGCAAACAATCCAAAATATTTTTTTGTAAATAGTGGACTGAATTAATCACTCGAGTCATTTGTATAAAATTTGGTGTCGTAATGGAAATATAATTATTTCCACTTACAGTTTAGCTTTTTGTGTGTATAATATATATGTTTGTATGTTCTGGGTTAACTTGGGTCAAATGCATTAATTGCATAAATTGGTTACTTTTTTAAGGCACCTGAGATATGTACATAGTGTAGCAACCGTTCAATCATGACCTGCTTTTTTTGTAGACCTTGACTACAAAAGTTTGTCTGAGAACTTTTCTCAAAGAAATTTGTTTTAATACAGTTTAAGCGACTATTTCTTTGAGGATGAATTACTTTACCCTCTGGCAAAAGCAATACCCTTAAAACTTTGTATTGATCTGAGTGGAAACAAGTTCAAACTCTGTGTATATATATGTAGTTGGAAAATTTAAATTGTTACTTGTGCTATAAATTATGAAATTGCCAGTGAATAAATGTAATGCCAAATTTAAAAGCACATTTCATGTACATAAATTTAATCTCAAATCATAGTGACTATCTGTAATTGGAGAGGGGGAGGGTGCTGTCATTTATTGGATTGAGTCCCAAAAATGCTTTTATTCCTGGTAATAATGCTGACCGCCATGTCTGTGTCCACAGATGTCTTTTAACACTGTTTTGTCTATTTATGTAGCAATGGTGGAGCATACAGTGTTTATATTAGGCCAAATCACTATGACACTCTCTTTCCAGTCTTTGTAGGTGTTTGTTTGCTGGGGGTCGCAGACTTGATGTCCTGATCAAACGTACTCTTTTTCTGACACCTGGGTCAAATAGAACTCACAATCCTCAAGGATATATGACGCATTGGGTTTAGCTTTTCCAAAAAATTAGCTCATGTAACTGCTAGGAAAATGGTATATTTAGTTCATTTCTACCTTTTTAAATAAATGCAGCACTGGAATACTAATTAAATTCATGGAAACGTATACTAAACCCAATTCACAAAATATCTGCTTGGATTTGGAGAACCATTTGACTCAGATTTATCTCTGCTGTATTGCCTGATAATGACACATTGCTACGTACCATATTTTCTAACGACTACACAAGTGGCCACAGCATCCAGTTCATACTGTCCATAACACATCCTCCGGTGTGGACTATAATGCCTGTTGCATTAGAACTAGCTACTAATGCAACCGGCATTGATGGCGTCGACTGTTAAAGGAGCCATAGAAATTAACTTTAAACTGAATCCAGCGTTGCGCTGGCTGTTGTGGTCACATTGTTATAGGAACGTGCCAGGGTGGATTTGAGCCTACAATGCTTTATGAAGTGTATGGTATTACTGACCTGCATGTTACCCTTTCTGAAATTTGTGGTTATAAATTCCCTGGAGCTGGTGTTGACAAATCTGTTTTAAAATGGCAATGTTTCTATTGTCCGTTTATTAACCTGCATATTACACACTTAAATTACATAGTGTGTTGAATGTTGTTTTTTTACTATGGCCCCATGTAAAGTAAATGGAACCAGAAGTAGATGATTATGAGCACCTTCTCTTTTTTTTCACACAGACTGATAAAATATTCTAGTAGTGGTGCTAAGACTTTTGAAACCCCTAGATTGTTTTCTAGTATATTCTCACTACTTGTCTGTTTCATGCATCACTGTAGTTGTAGTGTCAAGTATGTAATATACACCTAAGTATTGTTCTTTTTGATTCGGAAGTTCCTTAAAACCAAATTGGCTGTGACTCAGTCGGATAACTGTCCCCCCTTTTTAAAAGGGATGCAATGCATTTTCTTCAACAGGCACTCTAAAACCTTCCTGTTGGCTAATAAATGTTAACTATCTTAATACCCATTGGTTACCAATACCTTAGCAAGCAGTAATCTATCATGAAAATTTTGCCATATTGGCAATGTACAATTAAACATATGAATGAAGTGAGTCTTGGATACTAGTTTCTTCTGGTAGGAATAAACAGTTTGCACAGCTGTTTTAATTATAACAAGACAACTAGTGTGTTGAATTTAAATTATTTCTGGTCACTGACCATTTGGCCGATTCTAGCCAGTGCTTACTGCCAAGAGAGTTGGTCTTTCTTGCGGCCTTGGTCCATGTAACTAGGTACATGAATAAGCAAAACATTTTATAATCACGAAAGCCTGTAATGTAAAATAGCAAAGCATATTTTACGGTTATATCATAACCTATATTTCTCACTAATGCACTATTTAGAAAAATGGAAAAAACAAATCTTGTAAATAAATGAGGTGTTGAAATGTTCAAATTAAGCTTGATGTCACTTCTCCAAAATTCCCAGAGTATGTGTGGTGTTGTGTGCACATAGGATAAACTTATTCTGTGCCCCAAAAACACGCTAAAATGTTTCTAAATCATCTCGCACCTAATAATATATAGGTAGACATTTTAAAAACACTGCTATTCTAGTCCTAAAATGGAGGAATTAATGGGCTTTAGATGATTTGGGGAAAAAAGCTTTTTGTCACAACTCGTTTTAAATTGGAGGTCCTACTTGTCATGTTATTGGGTGAAGGAGTTGACACCAGTTAAATTGGGCATATGTTCGATTCCAGTGGTCATGTAATGTTAACGTACACCGTTCACTCTTGCTCCTCAGAAGTTTGCATGAGATGTCTTACTTTGCGTGTCTGTACAAGGGTCTGGGGCAATGCACAATCAACTCAACAATGTCCGGAAGATTGCTTAGATAAAAGCCTTTTTATTAATACGCCCATATTAATTGCTACACACAAACGAGCAGTATGAACTTTTCCTCCAGTGACGGATTTTTAAACGTTCTTAGCCTCGCACGTCCATAATTGATTGAGTTGAATGTGAGTTGAACCCAGCCCGGCTGTCTACTATGTATGTCTAGTCTAGCTTCTTAAGACAAACAACGTACAGTTTACTGTTGGGCTTCCTCGAAACCAAACTCCACCCTTCATTTTGAAACGTTTCAGCTGACGAGGATCAAGGATGGGAAAAGGGAGGATTTCAGCGCGTCACCACCTCCAAGCGCTGCACTCCGCGTGGCCGGACAGGATTGCAGCCAGCGCGTCTTCTCCTCCCCTCCGTCCTCTCCTTCACCCGTCCTGTTCTGTCGGTCTTGTCTGCCTGGCTAGAAAGTGTACGGAAGGCCGTCACCTGTGTAAGGCTATGTTGTCTCAACATCGAATACTCGTGGTTACAAAAGATGATTGGAAAAAAAACAACCTTCACCCAGCTCTTTTACTTTTGTTTTATTTGACATGAAAGTGTTTTTTTTCCCGCAAATAAGAGATTCAGAGGTCCAGTGGCCTGCTCAATCGATGAAATTGAAAAGGACACCAAAAATGATGTCATCTCCAATATTTCTTTGGCTTGTTCTACTGTGTACATTTGTCAGTTTAGGAATCGTTTTTATAGGGTACCTGGTTTTTTGATCTTTCCCCATACCCCCTACCCCATTACCATTTATTATTTTCATGGTTAGCATAATGTTTGTAAATGTCTCTGCTTTTGATGATTGAAATTAGATTGTGTTGTAATAAAAAATGTTTACTGAGGTCCATCTTAAAATGGTGAATTTCTGTACTTGCTCAGCTCATTTATATTAAATGGGTACTTAAGACTTAAGATTTTCATATTGAATTTCTCTACATAGATTGCCATTTAGCTGCAGTGGCAAGCTATCTCTTTTAAGCCACTGAACTACACTTTTTTTTCTGTTTTGTTTTTCTTTTATTAGTTACCAAATTGGACTGCATTCTGGTGTGATGGATGGTTAAAATTTAGTGATTGGGTTTCATCCTTTCAGTCCCCTCTAATGTGACGGTGTTTGGCACGCTGAAATCAAAACTTTGTCGCAGTTTATATGTAGGGCTGGTTCAGGTTCTTTAAAGCCCTTGCACAGATTATCCCCAAACAAGTGTTTTTATTTATTTTAATTTTCCTGTTTTAATGTGAATTGCGTTAATGCTGAACTTGCATTCTAATTCAAACAGCGATACAGTTTCTGGTAAAATTTCTAGTACTTTTAAAAACTGCAGTATTATTGGTTTTCAATTCAAAGAGGTACATGTTTGTGCTTTTGTTGTGGTAGCATGTTATTAGCTTACATTGAATTGAGACATCTCAAATTACAATTGCACTGTAGAATTTATTGTAACATGCCACAATTTTCGTTAAATGTACTATTCTGAATAATGCTTGGCATAAATATGCCCTTATATTATACAAAGATGTTAGCAGGGTAACAGTTTGAATAATATCACATGCAAGCAAGAAATAATTTACTCTAAAATTCCAAAATAGATATTAGTTTGGATAACAAATTGTCCTATAAGTCTTAAAGTTTTATAGTGTAAAGAAAACTGCCTTGGTATCAAACTATTGTCAGATGAATGGATCATGTCTTGCATTGAGTAAAGGAAAGTAATAACTGCAGGGTGCTTTATATATGGTGTGCCCATGAAAGCTGTATAACCAAACATACATGGGTTTTGATAGTTTTTTTTTATAAACCAAGTGTAGTATCCTTTTTGGAGATGCATGTTTTGTCTGACATATGAATCCCTGTCAGTTAAAAAGAAAAAAAACTGTTTTTTACAAAGAGGAAGGGAAAGTATTTTTTATAAAAAGCAATGCATTAAGAGATTTTATGACTTTTTGGACATTAAATAAAGCAATTGGCAAATGTGGCCTATTGTTGTTGTGGCACAGCATTATGCAAAAATGTTATGGTTAAAAAAAATGCAGGTTTCTTTAAGGTGAAATTGATAACTTGCATGTAACTTATTACACTGTTGAAACAACATTGAATATGTTATCCAGTGTTGAGTCAATCTGTGCCGAGCTAGGGTTGCCATTTTCTGACTTCTCTCCACAGCTTTAAAGGTAAGTGTTGCTAGGTTAACCTGATGGGCAGAAGACATTCAACAACAGAAGACTGGCTGGTTCAGTTTTACCTCTTTCAATCGTTAAATTTCACACATTAGCTAGTAGTTTGTCTTTGAACACACAATAGTCTGTCATAGCTGAGAAGTTTTAATGTACAAATGATATGACCACATCTACACCTATTCCCAGGTTTTGACACTAATGAATGAATTCTTTAAGAATATCAAAAATGTAATAAAGTCAGTTGAATTTAGAATTTTTTTGTGTATGGTTTTAATCCTGTCCTGGCAATTTAAAAGGAAAACCTCTTTGTAGTTTTGTTTTAATCAAATAGCCTGTACTGTACAAGTCCACCTACGTATATCAAAAATTGGTCCTCATTACGTATACTCGTATATAATATAACGTATATAATAAAAAATATTTTTGTAAAACTCGTTTCATCCGTTATGGAAACGTACACAAAATAGTCACTTTAAGCGCTCTATTGAATTGGGCCTATTATGACGTTACATGTATGGATCGGTCTGGATGAACGCAGTAGCCTACCTGTTGGGTTGCCACAAAACGTGAAATCTTAAGTTTATCATTTATTACATAATTTAGTATTTTGGCCCGCTTCTATAATTAACAATGTACAGTGAAACAAGTGTAAATTGGGTTAATCACAATGACATTGATTGCCAAATCCAATAATATGACACTAAAATTTGATACGTTTATACTGAACATCCCTCCGGTAAATAGATAATGTTACGCTGAATGAAAATGCTGTGGTATGCTTTATGTGTATAACTTTATTTATACAGTCAATGGTGTATACGAAAGGGGTCGCGCACTTTGGTGGTCGTGGATTTACATTTACAGCATTTAGCAGTTTTATCCAAAGCGATTTACAATAGTATTTGTCAAGCTGTATAAGTCACATCAGTTATCGTAAGTAAACAACATTCAGTGAATCAAGTTAGAGACAAATAAATGGAACACTGACCTAAACCAGTGGTTCCAACTAGGTCTTGTGTATTCGAATAATTTTAAAAGACAAATAAAAGTCTTGCTCTGGTGATCCCGAGCACTGACAAAGTTGGACATACCTTTGGGAAATCACCTGGAAATGTGGCCTACATTTCCCAGAACGGTAAATGTAATACCCTAGATTCAGCGGACAACATAGCGTGTAGCACATCTATTACTTCCGGTGCCGTTTAACCTGGCGGTATGAGATGAATGGCCGATCTTTCAAAAGAGCATGTATATGCTTTTCAAAAGAAAATTAATTCAATGTAGCATACAGTGACCGCAGAAGGGCCTACTAGTGCAAACTGACGATTAGTTTTATGACGTTTCAGATACTGGACTATGTTCAAAAAGATGGCTGAATTTGGTCCAGATTCCGGGGGGCGAGTTAAGGTATTGTTTTTTGTCTTTTTGTATATAACATCCTCTCTTTGTATTCGATAATACACTGATACGTCTGATTTACTTTTGGTAACGTTAGTTAGTAGATATTACTCTTTCATTATGTCACCATATATGAATTGCTCTGTAACCTGTGTCATTGTTTACGTTGTGGTGGCAGGTTTTTAATCCATATAAAATCACATTTTACATATTATGCTAAATTCTATCCACTGTACAAGTAGCAGGTGGTACAATCATTGAATTTGCCAATTTTACAATGTGATCTTTACTTTTTATGGAGTACATTAGACACAATACGGCTTACGCTATGCGTTTTGTGTATTGTACAGTTGTGTATGCCTTATTATTTATCTGTTCGTGTTGTTTTGTTTGGCATGCAGGGTGTAACTGTTGTAAAGCCTATCGTGTTTGGGAATGTTGCACGCTACTTTGGGAAGAAGAGAGAGGAGGATGGACACACACATCAGTGGTCTGTCTATGTAAAACCCTATCGAAACGAGGTAGGACACTTGATCATATCGTATCGTATATTCTAAAATATAACAATGTCGTGGCATACAACAGATCCCCTTTTCGACTGTGGTCCACTATGTACATAATTGTCTTTGTCTCTGTATTTCAATAATACTTGCACAATTATTATTCTAGGATATGTCTGCTTACGTCAAGAAGATCCAGTTTAAGCTCCATGAGAGTTATGGGAATCCACTGAGAGGTTGGTAGAGTAAAACATCAGTATGAAATTACGTGTAGCCTCTTTTTTTATTTATTTATCTGTGTTTCCTATGTCAAGTAAAAGGTAATAGAACAATGTTAGCTCTTTGTATGTGTACCTGTATGCAGCCAACAGCAGTTTTTCTGTGATTTCCAGTGGTAACCAAGCCTCCTTATGAGATCACAGAGACAGGCTGGGGAGAATTTGAGATCATCATCAAGATCTTCTTCATCGACCCCAATGAGAGACCTGTGAGAGCTGCTGCTATACACATATTTGCAAGCCTAAGCTCCCCCCCCCCCTTTTCTCTTGAAGAAATTTAGTGACACTCATTGGTTCTTATGGCTATTTCTTTCTTCTGTTTGTGTGTGTTCCAGGTGACGCTGTATCACTTGCTAAAATTGTTTCAATCAGAATCCAGCGCCATGCCTAAGAAGACCGTGGTCTCTGAATTCTATGATGAAATGGTATGATCACCATTACACTGCTTTTACAATACTTGTGCTACAATACTTCAACATGCTTAACTGTAAACGCTATGTTTAAAAGTTGTAATGTCTAGTACTCTTGTATTCTAAGTCTTTTTATTTATTTAATCGCAGATCTTCCAAGATCCTACAGCTATGATGCAGCAGTTACTCACCACATCAAGACAGCTTACCCTGGGAGCCTACAAACACGAGACAGAGTGTATGTTCACACGCGCATGCATGCATAACACACACACACACACAGGGGAGCATACAAGTACCATCTGCCTTCAAACAGCTGTGTACCTTCTTGAAATACAAGCTTTTTAAAGGTATACTCCTCAACTCGTGGAATTGACCTTTACCTTATGTGCTCCGTGTCTATCTATGAATGAATGAATGGTTGTCTACATTTGTTGTGTGTATTTCCGTATGCATGTTTAGTTGGGGAGCTGGAACAGAGAACCAAGGAGAAGCTCGAGGCGGCTAAGAAGAGGACTAGCTTTGAGATCACAGAGCTGAAGGACAAACTGAAGGCTAGCAGAGAAAACATCAACCACCTGAAGACGGAGATCAGGAAACTAGAAGAGGACGGAGACCACAAGGACCACTGACGCTCTCTCTAGCACACGCTGCTGTTTTTTGTCTTGTTTGAACGTTTTGGACACATGCCTTTACTGATGTTCATACACACACACACAATTAGGAGAAAGACTACAGTGTGTTTGTGTGTATCTCTGGCACAGAATATTGTATGAGAATAACTTCATTTTAAATCTTGTTTTATTACCTGTAAACCTGTTTTCTTTTTGGTATTTTTCCTGTGATGTGTACATCTCAGGCCCTCTACACAGCGTTGGTGATGCAATCCAGGCCTTATGTTACTTATTTTTGTAGACACTTCTGATTGTGAATAGCTTGTGCATTGGTTATTTTTATATATATTTAGTAATACTTTGATTTAAGCACTGTATATTTGTGGCCAGGTTTGATTAATAAAAAATATCTTGGTTGTATGACCAATTTGCCTCTGTTTATTAGATGAACATAGTCTCTAATCCAGCAGCCCCCCTGGTCTTAAATTTGTCATTGAAATGCAAGAATATTGCTCAGCACAAACTGCTTTAGGTCCATTGAATTAAAGACACCCTTGACCTCATCCGGGGTAATCTTCAACAAATACCGGTTTATCTTGCATTGTAGAGGCCGCCGACTGCACTCTGCTCCAATAAGTAGAGAAACGGGGCTTTTGTGACACAGCTCCTTCTGGTGGCCATTTTGAAGCAAGACGAGTTTGGTTTCTCATGGACCTTGCTGTATGAGTTTGAAAATATTAAAAACAAGTTATGCAGCGATTTAGACTTTACAAGTCTTGGTAAAAATGAATGAGGCTGATATTGCAAAAATAGAAACGGGTACATATACTGTAGATAATGTATTTATGTAAATGATGCTATAGGCCTAAAGCATATTGTTTGCAATGTCATTTGAATCAATAAACTGTCACTGCACAAACCCGGAAGTAAACACTTTCCTGCTCCAGGCTTGTGGCCACTCGCTCCTCTCAACTTTGCACACACATTTTAGAAACATGCATGCTTGTCAGTTCTAGCCTGCCTTAAGTAATTTCCACAATAATTATGGTTACACACAAGCAATCAGAATGCGCTCAATATTATCTAGGCCCCTGTGTAGATGCAAAGGTAATAAACACACTTTAGTTGGTCTGTTCGGGTGGAAATTTCTCCACAGTTTAAAGACTGGTTGTTCAAGGTAAGTGTTGCTAAAATGGTTTTCGTGGCACATTTTTGAAGATTTTGGATTATTCTTACAAACTAGCCCGTTAACTGTTTTATTTTTTCCCCAGCGCATACACATTATACTATTGCCACCAACCAACTATGATCCTGGTTTCACAGTCCAGTTCAAACTCGAACAAAAAAAGTGATTTTGATTTTTTTTTATATTTGAATTAAAAAAGATCCCTTGGGTATTTAAGAAAAGTCTTTCCTCAAATATTGAACAGCAAACGTGGCCGCTGAAATGCTCTAAGCCTACTAAAAAGGTTGAACAATGAATCGAGACATACGCATCGATTTTATGTAGCCTTTAATTCATGCAGATAAAGTGTTAGATAAAGGCTTCCATGACAGCATGTTTTTGTTTTAAGTGGTCTAGTTGTTTTCAGTAGACTAGGGCTTTTTATTCTGTTGTTTATAAGGCACTTCGTCAGAGTAGAAGTCGGTTGATCGGTTTACGTCACGTGGCCAGTGGGTTTTACCCCAACGTCAGAAGACAGAGCTGCTACCGCCGGCATATAGCTTCTGTTCGATGTTATGCTTGTGTATAGGTGTTACAAAACACATTATATCAACCAGTTTACTGCATAATCTTTGTTGTGTGGTAGGTCGACTACAGTGTACTTGTAGTGCTTATAAAAAGGTTTAAATATGGCCTGACAGCCATAGTTGCGCATACTGTTATCTTGGCTTTAACTCCCATGTAGGCTAATACTGATGGATGCGTCTTCACTGACCAACAACTCATAAAACCACCATCCGGCTATTTATTGCACACAAGTTGTAAGGTAGGCTTATCTGAACTAACGTTACCATATGTTTTGCGCGTGTCGATAAATGTCGATATTCGCCAGACTAAAAAGGCCATATATACTATAGTCTTCTGGGACGGCAATCTCCTTGGAAAGTGCAACTGTGTATGCTTGTGGCTGACAAGAGTAACTTTATTTTAAATGCATTTAAATAATGTTTCTACTAGCTACAAACTATATCTGCCCCTGCTCTTCAGTGCACTTTGTTCAGATTGGGTACTTAATTGAACATAGGAAGAAAGTTAAAGATTGGCTTTGGATTGTATTTGTTCACACGAGTAAGCTACAGCAGCGCGGAATGCAGATCTTTGTTTTGATCCTAGTCCACAAAGCTCCATTGTTATTTTAGCGGCTGTGTGGAGTGTGGAATTATAGTCTATTCACCAGATTTAGTGCATGATCAGCGCTCCTGTGCTTCAATGCATGTAGTTCCTATGGAGTGTAGTCTACATTACCGGCCTATAGGCCACTGCCACAGTGATATATTTTTGCATAATAGAATATCCGGTCTAGGCAACGCTGATAATTGTATCCTGTTCACGCAATCAATATCGGCATTGGGCCAGTAAGTAGCATGGCCTAAAGTAGGCTAGAGTTCCTCATAAAGTGTAAGTGCATTAAAAATGTATAAGGACTATTATGTAGGCTAGTAAGTGTGCTGCTGTGGATAATCAAATTCAATCAAATCAAAGTGTTACCTTAGTTTAGCATCACTGCAATATTATTCCAATTTAGATGAGTCATGCAGTTGTTAGGGCCACCTACCTTACAGTAGAATGTTCTTGTAGGTGAGTGGTGATTTTTGTGATAAACCCATTCTTGCTAACAGTAAAATTGTGTTTGAAGTACAAAGAACTAGTAATGCCAGTTTTGGCTGTTGTCATGGGAGTGCAACTGCGTACAGATATTAGTTAAATGATTCATACCAAGCTAAGGGGAATTAGCTTAGCTGTTGCTCCCAATCTGTTTACTGAGACACGCTAAATACTGTGACGCATATTGTGAGTATGACTGCCAGTTAAGTTAATGGAGAGGATATATTTGGATCTCTAGGTTGCTACAGTTTTTTCATTACAGGGCTAAGACCCTTATTGCACAAACAAAGAAATGAAACTGATTTTGTGTAACCCAACAATCGCATATTGTAGACCTGTAGTATTCAAACTACAGTGCCGTTGGCATGCTGATACAGTCTTATTAATGTATGTAAAGTGTCTTATTGGTGAATGGGTTTAGCTGTGTTGATGTGGGTAGGCACCCAAATCTCTAGCCTAAAAGAAGTCAGTTAAACCGTGTGTGTGTGTGTGTGTGTGTTTGCAGTGAAAGGCAGATGGAGAAGCCAGTGGCCTCCGATAAATCAGGACTGGAGGAACGGGAAGGCCTGATCGAGGTAACGCTCCGTAACGATGCGCTTAACAGCTTCTTTGTGTTTTCACGTTTCAGTGTATTCATTCAGTAACTGTTAATGACGATGCGCTCACCTCTATGTATTCCCACGCATCATGCGTCTTATCGGCCAGTTGAGACGTGCTGAGGGTGGCACTGTGGACCCCCAGCATCCCCCCCCACGGAAGACAAGCTCCACCCATTCCTCCCGTAAGAGCTTCAGATTGGACTACCGACTGGAGGTATTAACCTCCATTACGCACGCACGCACACATACACACACACACACACACACACACACACACACACACCTTGACCTCAGTACACCCTTCCCAACTCCCCTTCTCTTATTGTACATTAAGATTGGCATCTTACAACATCCTCAATTTTCTCACCTAATAAAAAGCTTTTCTCTTCCTCGCCCTCCCCTCGGTCTCAGCCTAGCTGCTGGTGGTTATAATGCCCATTAATGCATGATGTGGGGCTGATTGGGTAAAACAGCTCGTTCAGACTTGTACAACAAAGGCAGTATTCAGTAACAGTTGCATATATTTACTTCTGAAACAAGTTCAGTTCAAATAACTTTACAATGGCCTGTATTCACTGTATTAAGCGGTTTATCCGACAGATTTGGCATGGTTTGCTTTTGTCCGTCATTATACATATTAAGGCTTTTTTTTTTTTCTTCAAAGTAATTTGTTTGAGTTGATAAATACCCTGGGATTGCAGCGTTGTGTAATCGTTATTTGTAATATCGATTTATAGGAGGACGTGACGAAGTCGCGCAAGGATAATAGCGGTCGCTGGGCGAATCCATGGTCCACTTGGAAGTTCCCCTCTTACTTTACTATGCTGCGATTCTTGTTGTTCGACAAAGACCACAGCAACGTGCCAACTTGCAAAGAGGTACAGTTCTTTGAAATCGCAATAAGTTCCAATAGGATTTACCTGACTGACTTAACGACTACACAGTCCTTATGCTTCTGATTTACGTATTTGGTACATGTACAGTATCTAATTACAGGGTAAGGGTACATATTTGTGTTTCTATATTTCATTGTGATATTACACACACACACACACACTCACACTCACAAATACTGTGTGCCCCCTGTTTCATTTCACTCTACTGTGTTGCTAAACAAATCAGATGAGAAGTTAGCAAAGGGCTAGTAGCCTGGTCTGGAAGGGCTGTTTTTGGCAGCCTTCCCCGTATTATTTATAGCGAGTGGGTGTGCTCTGGCGAGAAAGTAATCAGATCAACTTGTTATTAAATTACAGAGATTAAGTAAACCATCTGATTTGGTCAGTGATTTAAATTCTTATAGGCAGCATTTGGTGAGGAATACTAACCCAAAACTAACCAGATCTACTGTTTCTGAATGCTAATGTTTAAGTTTATTTAACTTCTTATTTGTAACAATTTGTTTGTAGCTACACCACCTTCTCCAACCAGTACATCAATATTCCTACCCCTGTACTAACATACCTCCTGTCGACATTGTGCTGGACTCCTGGTGGGGTTTACAGCTGTTTGTGCGAACATGGCTGAGCTCAGTGAGGTTTTAAAGGCTGCCAATGCAACAATTATAGTTAGGAATGCAATGTCATCTTGGAAAATATGATCCTGGATTAAACTACCAGGCCCTATTAGTAACTTATTGTAAGAAGAGATGGCTACTCACCTTTTCTCTCCCCCTAGCTCACTCACACTCTCTCTTTTATCCCCTTTCTCACCCCTACACTCTCCCTATCCCTCTCCCAATCATTTCCTCCAGGATCTAGACAGAGAGCTTCCAGTGTTAGTGCCATATTTTGTCCAGCAGCCCAGCGTCAACAGTGCTGCTTCCAGTTCAGACTCCAGTGCGGGCCTTAGGGTCACCTGGCTGGGACACGCTACGGTTCTGGTGGAACTGGATGGGTTGAACATCCTGACAGATCCAGTCTTCAGCCAGCGGGCGTCACCTGTCCAGTTCATGGGGCCCAAAAGGTACCGGGGCCCCCCCTGCACTGTTGAACAGGTTTAGTACTGTTTCTTATCTCCAGGAGGTTATACTTTTATCTGTTATATTTTTCACCTGCTTTTCTGCACCCCTGAAATTGTTTTCGTCAATTGGCGATTCAAAACCAGAGCTTGTATTTGCGAGCAACTATACTTAAATCAATTTCGTAACTAATTTACTTTTGAACAATTCTTAGATCTTATCATTTTGCGACTTCCATATCAAGTCTCATATCACAGTCTCAAGTGAACACAAGGTGAAGGCTGGTCTTTGGTTTCCTACGTGCTAACCTACAAAAACTTGTTTACAGATAAGGGATGCCAAACCCAATTCCTTTCGTTAATATTCGCCAACAATTTCATCTCGTGTCGCCAGAGAAAACAACTAACTATTATAATAATAATAACCTCTCTCTTTCTCCACCCCACCACACTCCCTTTAGCTGCCCAGGATCGATGCGGTTCTGATCAGTCACTCTCATTATGATCATCTGGATGCAGGATCTGTTGCCAGTCTGAATGCCCGCTTTGGAGGGGAGCTACGCTGGTATGTTGAGGGGATGGATAAACATGGTTTGAAAGGTTTGACCAAGATATAGAACTACATATGCATTGATTAATGTATAGATTAAACGGATTAAACTTAAATAGACCAACAACCAGCATCAAGGCCTTTTATCTCCTTTAGCGTTTATCCAGTGTACTAAAAAGTTGGTGTAGCACTACAGAGTGTGATGCAAGTTTTTTTTATTTTTTTTATTTTTTTTTAGTTAAAATAAAACATTGGAACTCGTGTGTGAAAGGCATATGTCTCCTCTTGTCCTGTTAGCTCAGTCGCTAGAGCATGACACTCACTTTACGGTCAAAGTCAAGTTTCTCTCTCTGCTTGCATGCCTGGTAAACATGAGGTGTGGCCATCCTATTGGCCGGTGCAACCACAACCACCAAGTTAGGCTGTCACAGCATATGTGAAGTATGTACACTATATACATGTGTATGTTTTTATAGGTTCGTGCCCCTGGGTATGATGGACTGGCTGGTGAAGTCGGGCTGTGAGAACGTGATGGAGCTGGACTGGTGGGAGGAGAACTGTGTCCCAGGACACGATGACATCACATTTGTCTGCACGCCCGCCCAGCACTGGTGTAAACGCACCGCGCTGGACGACAACAAAGTACGCGCTACACCGGTTCATCTAGGGAGCGATTCCTGCTAGCGTTTCTGTGTATATTTCTAAATCATAGATCAGTGGCTCTCAACAGGCGGGGTGGGGACCACATTCCAGGGCCTCAAGATGCTCGTTGGGAAAGCACAAGATGATTTCAACATTTGCATTTGTTTTTTTGTTACTGTTTAATTAAATTGTAGTATCTTTTAATAGAATGTATATAAATTTTTTTTGGTCAACTTTTGGAATGGTGTTAATGGCTTTTTTAAATATTTGATGCTTTAATGTTAAGCGGTTAAAAGGCCATAGGTCAAAATGTGAAATATTGACATAGGTGTTATACAGTAAAGACTGAGGGCTGGGAGTTAGCCTACATTTCTTTTCGAGAACAGCAAATTAAAAAGATAATTTTTTCTTCTTCTGTAGAATCAATGAACTCTCATGGGTACGTCACATTCCCTCTCTCTCTCCCCGCCCCCCTCCCAAGGCATTATGGGGGAGCTGGTCAGTTCTGGGCCCCGACCATAGATTCTTCTTCGCCGGTGACACCGGTTACTGCTCTTCCTTCCTGGAAATCGGACGCCGCTTCGGACCCTTTGACCTCGCAGCCATCCCCATTGGAGCATACCTACCCAGGTACACACACACACACACACACACACACACACACACACACTAGTTCTCTAACCGCTGTGTGTCAGAGCTAATGGAATGGTGGGTGTGTGTGTTTGTGTCGTTAGGGATGTCATGAAAGGACAGCATGTCGACCCAGAAGAGGCTGTCCAGATCCATGAGGACGTTCAGGCCAAAACCTCACTGGCCATACATTGGGGCACCTTCGCCCTGGCATATGAGGTGTGTGTGTGTGTGTGTGTGTGTGTGTGTGTGTGTGTGTGTGTGTTTCACTGTGCTGTGAAACATGGGTATGTACGTCAGTTACATATTTACGTTGTTCTACGGTGTATAGCTCCAATATGGGAACAGGGAATGAAACTTAATGAGTGAGTAATGCTAAGTGCACATTACATATAGAGGCTGTGTTTGTGTGTGTGTGTGTGTGTGTGTGTGTGTACCCTTATGATGACTTAAGATTACAAGAAAGAATGCTGTGTAATGTGAACAGTAGAGCAGTTTGGGGCAGTTTGTGAAGCTGTCAATCAAGCGGGTCTGTATACTTGTGCCCAGACTGTCCCGAGAAGGGGGTCTAAGCCACATTAGCCCAAAACACTAAAGCGGCTTAAAGGTTTTCGTATACATACAAGAAAGTATGAGTTAAACCTAGTCTCGCCACAGCCTGAATTATGTTCTAGTGAGGCCAGGTTTGGCTTTTGTGGTTCGAATCATTCAACCTGATTTGTAATCAATCACTCATTAAATGAAGGATATTAATAAAACATATTTTCCTTTTTTTTTCTCTTTCTCTCCCCAAATAGTACTACCTGGAGCCCCCAGAACGTCTCAGACAGGCTCTGGAACAGAAGGGGTTAAAGCCGGACTCCTTCTTTACGTTGCACCACGGGGAGTCTCGCCTCGTGAAATCACAGGACGTGGAAGTCTTTGACTGAATGTACCATTTAATCTTACAGGGGGACTCGTATCTCTGTTGTTTGTAAGCACAACAACCCACTGATGATGAATGCAATAAATGACTGATTATCCAAGATAGGACACCAGGGATGCAGTGATATTGTCCAGTACATTGAGTTTTTTTTTTTTACACATCCCATTTGCTGTTAGGTTTTATGGAATGTAAAGAATTTCACGCAGGAAACATCCGCATTTTGTTTCTTACATTATGACATTTGAGACATTTGTGCCCCCAAATGTAAAAAAACAACAACAAACGTATCTCAAAATACAGACAAGATGCAATATACATTTAAAAAAACAAAAAAAAGCATGGTACAGCTTAAATCTTAAATCTGTGCTGAAATCGACCACAAATAACCATAAATAAACTTTCTTTATTATTTGTTTATTCCAAATTATTATACATCATGCTATCTCTTATACTTAAGATAAAGTAGGATACGTCAAAAGGAGAATATGTGCAGTGCTTAAATTTGAATTTATATTATGTATAGGAACATTTCCAAAAAAATGACCATGAATAAATAGCAAATTACAATTAGGTCATTTAGCAGATGCTTTTATCCAAAGCGACTTACAATTACATGGTGCTATTACATGGAGCAGGTAGGGGTTAGGCATCTTGCTTAAGGATGCTTACAGGTAGGCCATCTCTGGGGCTCAAAACCACAACCTTCTGTCTAGAAGTCCTACACCTTCCAGACCACTAGACTATCCTGAATGTTTGTGCTTCACCATAAGACAAAAACAATGAAAAGATGGATAAATAACAAAAGTCTCACAATTATTTGTGTTTAGTCAAGATACAGTTTTATGTTAGTGTGTGTTTGTATTTTTAAGCCATCTGAAAATGTGTGCGATGTGTCAATGAATGCGCATCATAAGCCATGGAAAATGGCCGGTGCGCTGCATTCCAAAGGTGCTGATGAAGAAATTGAGGACGGTGGTGATGAAGGCTATGGCTGTTGTTAGGTTGTTCAGGTAGTCCATACGCTTCTGCAGGTTGGTGTTATTCAGGTCCCGACGACCTACACACACACACACACAGGTTTTACCAGGCTTAACTCTGGGAACCATGTTGTTTCCCTTAATACATATCACAAAAAGTATTTGTTTCATATAGGAATTAATCGCTAGTGCCATCACCTTGGTGATATTACATTCAGCAGGATTATTATGACGAGGAAAGCGTACTATTTAAATCAGGACATTGTTTTCTAACCCCACAGGACCATAAATACATACACATCAAAAACAGGCAACATACAGACAGTTTACACACAGCCGACCAGCAGAACCAGCATTATCTTGTCAGAGAATACCTTTTATTTATACTAGAAAAGCATGCCTCCAAATCTAGAGTACTTTTATCCAGTACATTTGGAGGGATGTATTTAACTTTTAAAATGTTTTGAGAATGCTAGTCTCACTGAGACCAAGCTTCATAAAACCAGTTCCTATTTGGAGACCCACCTGAAGATCAGATGCATATTTGCAGTAATGTGACCTGACAAAATCATTTTTATACACATTTATTGAGTGTAATATTTTCCCATACATTTTTTCATTAGAAAGATACATTTGTGTACAAGTGTACAAAAACGTTGCATACAAAGAATGAAACACAAAAAAATCTAAATTAAAATTTAAGCAGCCGTATTAAAATAACACGCATTATGTAGCTGCATAAGTAGTTAAAATATTGACATTTTAGTTGGATTACGCAATGAAATCAACATTTAAACAGCACTACTGATCAACCATAACATGGAATGAGATTTGCGATACTCTGTACACACTATGTGAACATGAAGTGTGTCTGTGTGTGTGTGTGTGTCAGAAATGGAGGCGAGCAAGCAGCCAGCGGAAGAATCCGGTCCTCTTGGATCCAAAGAAGCTGACAAAGAAGTTAATCACCGTAGTAACGAAGATGACGCCCGTGGCAACATTGTTCAGATAGTCCAGCCTTTTCTGATTGGACACCACATTCAGGTCCCTGCGAGCTGTGGCACACACACACACACACACACAACACGCACACACCCATACAGTCCATGCATGCACACACACCTGCATCGTAAACACACACAAGCAATACCTGCACTACACACAATATCACACACATAAGACCCCATGCAGGCCTAAAGACTCCCATCTAGACATACTATCCACACACACACACACATCAGCCATGCACACCCCATCCTCCCTGTGTGTGTGTGTGTGTGTGTGTGTGTGTGATGGGGGGGGGGCGTGTAGAGACACTATTGATTCGCAAACATAAAAGATTGTGACCCCAAAGTCTCTGGTTTGAATCCACAGACTGGCTGAAAGAGGAAAAATGATGGGAAAAATGAATCTCATCCCGAACGTCGCGTTGACATATGTTGAATATTGTCAAATGTTTTACTCAATTTTACTAAAGTGCCAGTCATAGGAATAGTTTTACAACTGTTGCTGTGTGTGTGTGTGTGTGTGTGTGTGTGTGTGTGTGTGTGTGTGTGTGTGTGTATGTATGTTCTTATAGAACTAAACGCTGAAACATCCACCGTAGGAAGCAGCTACGCTGTGTGCCGAATGCGGCGATGATGATGTTGATGATTAAGGTGAGGAAGACTACAACCGTGGTCAGATTGTTGAGGAAGTTTAACAGACGCTGGCGAGATGAGAGGAAGGTATACTCGCAGCGAGCTACACGCACGCACGCGCGCACACACACACACACACACACACACGCATACGCCATGAACACAGACACGAACAGGGAGACAAACACACACACACACACACACACACTGATCAACACCTGTTTGTTTCATCCACTCACAACAGTCATAAAGATGTTAGAGTGAAATAGTGTTGTAGTAGATTAATACAGTAGTAGATAAAGATACCTGTTTTCTCTTTGGTTGTGTGTGTTTGTGTGTGTGTATGCATGGGTCAGACTCAGCCAAGAAAAATCTACATTCTTGTACTGTTTAAACTGTGTACTGTATTTCTTATACTGTATACTAATATACCGTGCTATTGTATTGCACACCATATTTTGTGTACTGTATACATTTTTCATTGTATTGTGTATTATATATTGTGTACTGTGCACTGTGTCTGTACATAGGAGTCAGGCTCTACGCTCGTTCTGTGTCTCTGCGTTTAGTCAGAAATGCATTCTGGGAAACAGTCCGGTGCGCTCCATGCCGAAGATGGTGATGAAGATGTTGGTGATAAAGATGAGGAAGATGATCACGGTGACCATGTTATTGAGGCTGTCCAGGCGCTTCTGATTGGCCTCCTCGTTGATGTCTCGCCGAGCTGGTCACACAAACACACACACACGTGCGCGCCAAAAGCAGAGGCACACACACACACACACACACAACAAACCAAAAAAAAGTGCAAAGGATTCCAGGTTTTCTGTAATAGTGTGTTTGTGTGTGTGTGTGTGTGTGTACAAGCTTTTTAAGACGTTAAGGTCAACTGTGTACCAGCATTGTTTCAGCAGCCTGTCAGTCTATTAGTGTGTTAATTTCATTAGTTAAAACAGCCGTCAATGTAAGAAGGCATGCTTTCCACAGAATCTGCTGTTACGTGATTGGCTCACCAATGATGATGATGAGGACTCCAGCTACAATCTGCAGCACCAGGGAGAACGAGATGAGTGTTAGCACAGCAACGTAGTACCTGAAAACAAGAGAACAATGTCTTTAGGAATGAATTGTGTAAAAACACAATCACTTGTGCTGTAGGTAGGTAGGATTTTTATAAATGTAGTGTATTTATTAGAAATGCCATAGACATCCATCAGCTATCAGTGAGTGAAATGCTCTGTGAGAATACTGTATATGCTCTGGTTGGAAGCCCCTGCCTCTATTTAAGTTCAGGGCCTCTTTTCTCTGTAAATGAAACGTAATTGTAAAAGAAACATCCCCCACATAAACACACACAAATTCACTGACAAATATTGAAGTAAATGTACTTGATTACAGCTTAAGTGTTGTTTTTGCATGCCTTTCACTGCACTACATTTAAATACAAATTCTTTTAACTACACTAAATTTTTCGTTTCTCGTTAGGGGTGCTCCTGTAGGGGGCGGCAGTCTGGAAACATAAAACCTTTTCCAAATACAATTGACAAAAACTATTATGGCAAATGTGAAACAGCGATTCGCCCATTTAGGTGGGACATAAAAAGAGCAGATGTCTAATTGGTCTACTGTACACGGGAATGGGTCGGCGGTTGTTTTCATTTTTAAACGCTAGCATGTTGGGGGGGATTCACATTTTTCTAAAAATCAGCAGAGAGAATTAAATGAACGAACAGCTTCGTGGCACCGCTAGAATTGCCGTCTATTAGCCTACTTTCTACGTGACTTAAGTGTGGTGACATAGAACTAATAACTCTTTCGTCAGTAGTACTACTAATAAAACGTCAAGACAGTAGGCCTACGTATTTTACGTTTCGTTACGTTCACCATACTCAAACGGAACGACCAGATTTAAAACTAGGATGAGTTGGTTTGTGTAAAATGCAGTCCGTGATGACACCAAAATCATTGCTTTTGCAAACGTGTCGTGCAGTTTGTTTCGTTCAGGCAAGCTGAAAACAGTCAACAGACCCAATGTAACGTTATATTTTTGGTTTCAAGTTATTGAGTCGGACTTTGAGGATCTAAACCCATTGTTATCGTGTGCCCAGGCAGCCAAGAAGAAATAATTTCTAAAGCTAAGACAGCCTAGCTAATCGTGATTTTTGTTGTCATGGAGCTTGCAAAATCAATATGGCCTTACCTTATTAAACGTGTTATTTTAGGTGGATTTGATGAAATGTTGTCCATCTGCTATTTTCTGGTGTGATAGTGAGCTGCCGTAGCATAGGCCTACTGTTGGTCTTTATTATATTATATATATATTTTTATATTAAATAAATAAATAATAAAAAAAATATATTTATATTTATTTTTAATGTAGTCTATGTCGCATTTATCTCAGTATTTGTTAAATATGGAAGGGTTTGGGTTGATAAGTTAACTGTGGTGAATGTTAATTTACATTCATTTGAGTAATTTCTTTATTTCCAGTCAGTAGGACAATCTATAGTATGGTGGCCTTTGAACATGGGGGGACACATTAAGTGGGGGGTCTTGGGGTCAAACACTTTATTTCCTGCATTCTGGTGAATTTTTATGCACCAATTTGTGCCTTTTCTGCATCAAATTATTGTGGAAATGTATGTAAATAATTTTTGTAAAGAAAAACACAAAATTCAGATGACAACAGGTTTTTTTGTTTTGTTTTCAAATTAGAAGTCCTCTGCTTCTTTCATGTTTTTAATAGGTTGGACATATCCCCTACATCCCCCCTGAAATCTACGCCTGTGACCCCAGTCAGCCGGGGGGTGGACTTGAAGTTTGCTGCCTACAGGTGCATACATTTGACTGTCTTACAGTAAGCTATAAATATATGTAGGTATGCTGTAGGCCTGGGCCCTACTGCCTACAAATTGTTTATTATACTGTAGGCCATATATCACCGTATTCACAATGAGCATGTGTTATTTCTATGCTATATAGCCCGTACACAAGTAAACCACTATACCTTAGCTTTATGTATGTAGGTGTTAAGCTAGTGCTAAATCACTACCGTCTGCCCATCTAGTCAAACATTAGACTGAAAGGAAGTGGTATAAGAGCAATGCACAAACTTCATAATGTCTGTGTTGATATTCCTCTTTTTATTCCTGTGGGCAACTTCCTTTCTGCAACAATCGCTCATTACAAGTGACCTTACCACACGGCCGCGTGCTTAAAATGGCATTTACCAGTATTTTTAGAGCTGGTTTAACCTGTGAAGAGAACTAAACCGAAAGAGAACTAAATCTACGCCTGTGACCCCAGTCAACCGGGGGGTGGACTTGAAGTTTGCTGCCTAGGAATAAGGCCCAGCCATGTCTTGTTCTGGTGGTGGGGGAACCCCTGGTGAAATCTGCCGGCCCATTTATACAGTACAGGACAGCCAAGGCCCCCCCAAAGACAAAGGGCCCCGGGGCACTTGCCCGTGTGCCCGGTGAGTAATCTGGCCCTGACATATGCACACAAATATTCCCCACATACACAAAAACACACTGGCACACACGTGGTACCTAAACCCAGCTCCTTGTTCGATGACGGTCTTCATGTGTGTGATGTTGGCCAGGAACAGAGCGATGTCCAACATGCCTTCAGCCGCTGACTTCTTGGTGGCATAGAGGTTCATGTTCAGGTTTGAGCCTGAAGCTCCCTGAGACGCAGCAAAAGAGGCAGAGAACCCAGGATTACACTTGTGGTTGAAACCAGCATTGCAAAAACTTTGTTGGTTTGGTATGGTATATTACAGTATCCACTGGACATGGTGTCTTAAAAGGACAGTCTTAGACATGTATTCAAACAATACAATAACAGAGGAAAGCAAACCTACTAAATAGCCTTTTTGCTGTAAGAGTTATCACTAGTGTGAAAACAGCAGTGACCTCTCTTCTGGTGCTGTCACCATAGTAACTGAAACTAAAATGACCACGTGGATGGTTCTATGTGGTAGATAACGCTATTTATACAGTAATGCTGAAAGACCAGCAGGGGGCAGCACTGACCCAATGTTTGAGAAATGAAGCAAAATCTAAATACTGCTCTAATACCCGACTACACCAAACCTAAGAAGTTGTGACGTGATATATTGTCCACTTTTACAAGAGTGCTTCTAATAACGCAAGTTATAATACACAGTCATTTTTAATGTGTTTTTCATCATAGTGAATGCTGTCTCTGGACAATAAATGTGCCTGAAGCGAAACAACTCTCCTTTGCAGCCAGGAAATAGAAATCTGATTGATTCTATTGTGGATAGTGGAAAATCTGTTTTTTGTTATTTTGATGTGGCCTAAAACAGCTGTTTATTATAAAAGTGTTTCACATGGAACGTAATAGCGTAGTGATCCATGGTGCAGTTGACAGCTATGATAGCAATGTGTTTCTCTGTGTTGCACTCAAAGAAAGAGACAGTACTTAAGGCCATACCAATGATTTGTATTGTAGAATTAAGGTCTGAAAGCTTTATAAATCAAACACTTTTTTGTATTAAATGGTCTCCAGGTGCATACATTTGACTGTCTTACAGTAAGCTATAAATATATGGAGGTAGGCTGTAGGCCTGGGCCCTACTGCCTACAAATGGTTTATTATACTGTAGGCCATATATCACCGTATTCACAATGAGCATGTGTTATTTCTATGCTATATAGCCCGCACAAAAGTAAACCACCATACCTTAGCTTTATGTACGTAGGTGTTAAGCTAGTGCTAAATCACTACCGTCTGCCCATCTAGTCAAGCATATTAGACTGAAAGGAAGTGGTGCATAAGAGCAATGCACAAACTTCATAATGTCTGTGTTGATATTCCTCTTTTTATTGCTGTGGGCAACTTCCTTTCTGCAACAATCGCTCATTACTAGTGACCTTACCATACACGGCCTCTTAGAGCTGGTTTAACCTGCGAAGAGAACTAAACCGGAGGGATGGCTGAGTAAACGGATGGATGGACAGGCTTTCAGCAAATCTCATTCAAATGAAGCAGTCAGTGAGTAAACAATACAAACTGACGCAAACAAATCTATGACAAACTATATTGAACTATTTGAACAAATGTGGCTGGTTTTATACAAATAAAACCTACGCAGGCCATTACGCGACCTACAGTAGCTTTAGTATTGTGCAGCTTGTGTCACAGTCACAGTACAGTCTGAACCTGGCTGGGCCAGCCTCCACGAAGCCATGAAGCCATTCCTAGAACTGTCAGAGCACTACGTGTGTGTGTGTGTGTGTGTGTGTGTGTGGGTGTGTGTGAGTGGGGGGGGTGGGTGGGGTGGGGGGAGTGGAGTGCGTTATTCGGGGGGTGGGTTTGG